>PPHD01030061.1:0-10435 GCA_002909625.1 Bambusicola thoracicus
CATTCTTATCTTAAGATGTACTCTACTGGAGAATATATACAATGAATTTTGCCAAAGTGGAAGGGATGCTCACTGCTCACTGGCAAAAGCTCCTGCCCTAATCTGCCATTTGTAGCATGTCAGGTTTGAAGTGACACTGCAACTGTAGGAACGAGTTGAAGAAATACAGAGATGTCCATAGTGAAAACTAAAATTGACAGATCTACTTTAAGATTTTCTCTGGCAGAAAGAGACATTTGAGGCTTGAACAGTTAAGCTGCAAAGATTCTGGCTTCAGATTTACACAGCAGCTGAACCAGAAGCTTTTATGATTTCCTTTTAGGACTTTCCTGAGTGCATTCTCCCTAAGCACTACTCTAGGTGCTGGAGATTTTTTTGGAGTTTCTGGCTATCAGATGATTGAAAAATGTATGTGCCTTCCTTTGAGCCAAAAAAGTATATTGCTGGTAACATTAGATTCTGATCTTTTACACAGGCCACTCACTAAAAGGGAGAATGCAACTTCTGACAAGTTCGTGGCAGGAAGAGGCATGCTGTTTATCCAGATTGGAATGTATTTCCCAATTCACAGCAGTATAATTTGGGTAAACAATTCAATTATTTATGGAAGGTGTGTTATAAACAGACATCATAACACAGAAATAAAACCTACAGGACTGAGTATCTGGAAAAACACTTAGTAACTGTGAAGTCCATTAAGCTGTGGTAAAATGTCCCAAGAGCAGCAGTGGTCAGCTGCTCAGCTCTTCAGTCAGCTAAAAGCACTCCGGACAAAAGCATTGCAAAATACACTTTAGGGAACAATTTTATAGTCACCAAGAAAGTAAAGTAGGTGATCTAATTTTTTTCTCACCTCTATGTTCTACAACAGTATGCTTTTTTGAAGCAAATTTGTGTATTTAACCTCTGGCTTGCAAGTCTGAGAAAGCTGTTGCCAAAACTATATAGCCGTTAAAACGTTTACGATGACATTATGTTTTATGCATAAACACAGAGGAAACCTAAAAAGACTTAGTTACAAAAACGCATCTGTGTGCACTGCTGAAGTGCTGGTCCTCAGTGATGTATTTGGAAGCTCCTGTTATTTTCTTGGCGAATCACTTCCAGCAGCGATTTGGAAATCTGTAATCACTAATAGCAAATTCTCACAGCAACCAGCCTAAAAACATCTTAATACCCTGCTGGATTTTTAATTGGCACCTTCAGAGAACAAGAACAAGCAGTTTAAATATCATTCAGGTTTACATCTTCAGAGCACGAAGAGTAACAAGCTGACTGGTGGCTCTGCAAATGAGGCAATTTGTTAGCATGGGAATTATTGCCTCGATTATGTCAAAGGTGAGAGTGGCCCTTAATTGTGTATGCGCTGGTCTGAGTTTTGGAGTTGGCTGCCTGTCTGGTGAATGAGCTATTTGCCTCTCTGTCAGACACCCTTCTTGACCAAAGCTCCTCCACCAGTTTCTCTAATTCCTCCCTTAAATTGGCTGTGTAGAGAGCTCTGTGTACTTATACTGTATGACAATAGCTGAGCTCCGGTAGACGTCAGCAGATTGTGCCAGCAAAGCTCCCACAAACATGATGTTCTTGGTTACACTTCATACTTTTGTCCAAAGAAATTCTGTCCTCAGAGAAATCAGCTCTTCTCTAAAGTATGCTGAAGTATGCTAAAGGTGCATCAGCCTGGGGGAGCTCAGCTAACCATTATGTCATCAGAGAAAGACTTTGCTCTTCCTGGATTCACTGTCCCAGTTAAAAAAAAAATCCTAAAGCCTAGATTTTTCCAGCAGCGCAAAGCTGGAATGACTGTTTAGCCTTCAACAAGTAGATAAGCTAAGAAACTTCACTACAGGTGTTTGCATGTAGGTGTCTACGTGTGAACTCATGTTCAAGCTCTGTGCAGTGGGAAGACTTGGAGCCATATCCCATACACATACCTAATCTTGACGTCCGTGTTTTGCATTGAGTCTGGACACTACTGTTTCCCAATTTCATTTTCAATGTGTTCAGGTTAAGAATTTTTTTCCTGGATGCAAACCACACAAAGACAACTCAGTTCAGCTCTCTCCTTCTGGTGATGGGGACCAAACCTCAGCACCTCAGCCCACACTTTCTGCAATATCCTCTGCCATTGATATTACAATTATGAGCAACAGGTTCATTAGCTTCTAGTGGTAGAGTCCTGTAGGTTGTCTCTGTGATGCATAAGGGGGAATGGGAATTACAACATGCACACTCATACAGGCTTGAACTCAACTTTTGAGGGTTAGAGTGCTCAAGTCAGTGATAGTTATAGAGTAATCCAGTGATTTTTAAAAATAATATAACCAAGGAAAGGCTGAGTTACCTGATAGCTCAGTCAGAGGTCACATAATTAAAACAATGTTTTCCAACATTCCTTACATACTAAATGGAGGGAAAACATCAGAAATTGTCTGTGCCATGCTTGCTCTGACATGCTGAAATGGCATATCTGTCTTGCTTGGGGTGAAGCTTATTACGTTGTTCTTGCAGGAAGCCTTATTCCATCCAGTTTAAAGCAGTGGGGCACTAAATAGGTCTAAAGTTTGCTCTCTTTTAGGTTCAGTTTTTAACAGAATCCAGTTTATGTTTCACTTAAGCATGTTGCATTCCAGCTGCATCTCCTACAGTCCACTTTTACTTTCTATTCAGATTTTTTACCCAGCTAGAGACTGAGTTCTTTCATTCTTTTTGTCCAATGCCATATTTTCTTCTTGCTTTCTCTTCTGGTGCCTCTGGACAGTAGTATAATTCTGACACCAACAGTTGTTATAAATAATATAGTTCCTGCTCTGGGGAAAGAAGAGTAGACTAAGAGAGGCACTGTGCATTGAAAATAACAGGAAAGCAATAGGTCTGTAATGTAAGACCACCATCCCTAGGTGATTTACAGTGGAAATTCACTTGGCTTCAGTTTAGCATTGGTTTCTGTTCTTCAGCTTTGAAAAATATAATGGATTTTAGATTATCCTTCAGACTTTAGGACACGCCAGACTTGAGCACTTAGTTATATATGTCCATTATAAACTCATGTCTTTATGATAGATCTTTGCTAAAGGACTCCTTTTTCACACTAGATGTCCTTTTATATTTTTTATTTTTTGAAAGGTAGAAGGGTGCACAAAAGGAAATATTCTTTAAAATCTAAACTACATGTGTACCTTATTAATTTTTAGGTCTAATTCTCAGCATCAGGGAACTTTCCTGAGCCCAGTTTGTGCTTGTCTTTCAATCCAACACCAAGGAGGAAAACTCACCTATCCCTTCTTATGGTACCTGAGAGATAAGTTTTGCAACATTCCAATTCCCACTTTATTCCAAGCTCTTAGTTTCTCCCACTTGCACATTTGTCTTGGGACTCAAGCAGTCAGTAGAAGGGTACATGTCCTTTAATGCTACAGTTCAGTATGTTAACCACTGCTGTGTATTTGTTCTACGTACTTGTTTCCAGAGACACTGTGGTAGGTATAAGCAGAGAGACAAATATTTCCATCTGGAAAATAAGAAGTTCCTTCTGTTGAACCCAAAGTTTGACTCACAAGGAAGTAGATTTTTTGTAGTGTTTTAAACTTTTAAAATGGAAAATCTGAAGATAAATTAAGATGGCATTGAAAAGGATTTTCAGTTGTTATGTCAATGGTCTTTCTCTGGGAAAGCCTTATGCTTCTGGCTAGTCGTTAGTGCCTTTGGAAATCTCTCTTTACTTTGCCCTCTGCAGTATCTGCCATGAGGGAACAGTTCCAGTTATCCCAGAGATGCTTTCCCTAGGATACCTTAAATGCAGATATTTGAATGGCACACAGATCTAATGAGCTCTTTCCATTAGCTAACTTCTACAGCCTGAAAAGCAAGAATGCATCCCAAATAAAAACCCATGTAAAACCAAGCACTGCTGTCTGAACAACAGACCCAGTAAGGTTATTACTGTGGGGAAACAGTGGAACTTGGCCCAAGAGCATGTCAGAGTAAAGTTAAGTGAGCTAAAGACTGCAGACCTATTTAATTAAGTAGATAGACTATCAATCACAAGGAAGAGCAGTCCCAAATAATAGGTTCATAAAGCTTGCAGTTTCTTTCTATGGATGCCAGTGTTTTGTCCTATTTTCTTTATGCAGAACTGGAGATATTCACTGCAGAATCACTTCTCAGGAGGACAGCTGTTACAGGCTCCTGGCAGTTTTTGGGGAAAAATGACCAGATGCTCAGAACAGGGCTGACAGTTAAAATGAAGAGATAGATCCAGGACCACCAGTCCCAAGTGTGCTAAGCTCACGAATGACCACAAAATTGCAACATTTCAGAAGGTAATAAATACCCTTAGTTCTGTCCTTTATTTGTTTAGTTATTTTATTTCTAGTACTCGTACATTAATGTTTTTAAGCTTGAAGGGTGAAGATGGCTTTATGTCTTTTTAACTGAGCTCCTGCTATAATTGTATAAGTCTTGCAGTTCAGTTCTAATAATAACACCAAGCTACAGGACCTCTGAAATAAATCCAAGAGAGATAACGGCACAATATGTAGCTTAAAAAAAATCCAGGGGAAGACACAATAATAAATTCAACATGCTAGTAGCCATATTTAATGGAGATGCCCGAGGTTTGATGCTAAACTCTGAAATATTCAGTAGATTTATGATGCCTGTACAATCTTCAAATTCTCTTTGCCGGCAACCCATAATGAGTTCCACAGCCCTGTAGGCAGTGACCCCACTGAGGTGGTGGGTGTCTGATGGCCTAAGGAGGTGACCTGTGCTCCCCAAGTGTCAATGGGCCTCTCTGTTCCTTCCTGCCCATGGGAATGGGCCTCAAATCACATAGCATAACAGTAATCACCAGGTGAAGAGTCAGACCTCATCTACACTACCTGCAATCAGAGAAGGACAGAAAATTTTCCTTGGGATTTTTCTCTGTACTATGGAGTTATAAACATGTATAGATAATCCCCAACAGATGTTTATATTATTATTATTATTACATTATTACTATTACTATTATTATTATCACATTATTACTATTATTATTATTATCACCATTTTAAGCCTAAGGAAGGGACTCTTCCAACATTAGTTTGCTCTGCTGTTTATCGGCCCTTAATTACAATTCAAGCAACATTCTAACTAAAGGTAATTCTTCCTTCACCTTGTCCTCCTAACAGCCTCAGAGAAGTGCTACTTGTTCTTCTGGAAAACATGTTAATGGACCTGCAATGCTACTGGCTAGAAAAAGCAAAAAGTAAATCTTAAACTTTCCATGTATATTTCTGAATCTCTTTTTGTTTTACTCCATACAGTTGGTCTGCACTTTATGGTCCTTAAAGTGCACTGAGTGAAATGGTGTACTGAGCAGGAAAGTTTTCTTTCTGCTGAGGGTCCGTGCATCCCTCTTTCAATTGTGAATGTATAGGTGAAATTTAAGAATTCATGAGGATAATTCCTCATTGGCTGACTTGCATAAATGAGTGCCACCTAGTAGCAAATACAAAAAAATAATACAGAATACTAAATACAAAACTGGGCCCTTGCTTCTTCTGAATCACAGAATCATAGAATCATAGAATCATAGAATCATTAAGGTTGGAAAGAACATTAGCATCAATTCCAGACCATGCCTGTGACCACTCTAGACCATGTCACTCAGTGAGACATCTACCATTTTCTTGAACACTTCCAGGGATGGTGACTCCACCACCACACTGAGCAGCCTATGCCTGTGCATCACCTCTCTATTTGTCCTAATAACCGACTTGACCCTCCACTGGCACAGCTTGAGGCCATTCCTTCTCATCCTATTGCTGTTACCTGGGAGAAGAGGCCGACTCTCACCTTGCCATAATCTCTTTTCAGGCAGTTGTAGAGAACTGTAAGGTCTTCTCAGAGCCCCTTCCTTTCCAAACTAAATAATCCCAGATTCCTCAGCTGATTGCCATAAGACCTGTGCTCCGGACTCTTCACAGCTTCATTGCCTTTCTCTGGACTCACTCCAGAGCTCTGACGTCTTTCTTGTTCTGGTGGGCCCCAAACTGAACACAGTACTCAAGGTGCAGCCTCAAAAGGGCTGAGAACAGAGGAACTATCACCTCCCTGCTCCTAATGGCTGCACTATTGCTGGTACAAGCCTGAATGCCATTGGCCTTCTTGTCCACATGGACACACTGCCACTGCTGGCTCACATTCAGCCGGCTGCCAACTAAAACCCCCAGTTTCTTTTCCTCTGTGTGGCTTGCCTGCCACTCTGCCTGTAGTGATGTAAGAACTGGAACATAGGACCCAGCTCTTGGTAAAGTTACACAGAAAGTCAGATGATACGCATTAAAGTCTCAGTCCACTAACAACACAAAGGCTTCATCCATTCCAGTTTTGTACAGACATTAAGGGCAGCAAGGGCAACTCCTGTGTAAGCTAAATTGCCTTTCCTCTGTCATACATCACACTTGATCCATAGAAAAGATGACCTTTCATATTCTCTTCTTCCTGGTAAAATTAATGGAAAATAGCCAGTTTTATTATGAGTGATTGCCAGCTCTTAGTGTATTGCTCCAAATTAACTTACTGCTACCAAAGACACTGTTGATCCCTGGAAGCCCAAGATTCACATAGCTATGGCCTCTTAGTCTGTTTCATATCTTTGACTAAGCTGCTTGTTTCTGCTTTAATTCTGATTTAAATCCCTATCTGCTATGCAATGTATTGAAATAAACATAGGAAGTTCTATATAAACATACACAAGAACTTCTTTACAGTAAGGATGACTGAGCACTGGAACGGGTTGCCCAGGAAAGTTGTGGAGTCTCCTTCTATGGAGGAATTCAAGATCCATCTGGCTGCCTACCTACACAACCTATTGTAGGGAACCTGCTTTAGTCAGGGGGTTGGACTTGATGATCCCTTCTAACCCCCGCAAATCTGTGATTCTGTGTGATTCTGTGAAGCGTGAAATATTTTTACAGAACGATCATTCTGACACTGAAGAAAAGACAATTTGCTTTTGCTCTGAAGTTACTAATATGTGGGGTTGGAAAGTCATATTGTTTAGATTATTGGTCAAACATGAATATCTCCTAGAGTACTCACAGGTTGCAAACAAATAATTAGACTAGTCTTATGGAAATGTTCTAACTCTTACATCTTTACTGAGGTTATCAATAAAAGTTCTAGATCTCTTTTATTTTTAGAATATAATTAGAAAAAAAATGATTAGAGAAGTGAGTAGCAGCAAAAAAAGAAAAAAATTATAAATTTTTTCATGGTTCATCTTCTATCTTTTAAACCCCTGCTTTTTTTTTTTTTTTTTTTTTTTTTTTGTAACTACTGCTTTAAGATGATGAGTTTTGAACCTGAACCTTGGGGAAAAAGGAAATCACATTTTTATCTGCTGATCCAACTCCTTGGACACTGTGTGGTTTCTGAGCTGAATTCCAAGCAGGTTGAAGCACAACTGCTTGAATGCTGTCACAGGAACTCAGTTCTTGTGTAGTTTCAGTTCCTGGGAGAGGCAGTTTTCCAAATTTCAGACCTTAAAGGCTCCTGACATTCAAAACAATGTTCATCTGATAGTTCTGTCTGCTTCCGTGGTAAGCCCAGTATATCAGATCAAATGGCATGGGAAATGGAGAGGGGAACAGGGAGATGAAAAACCATCTGCTCCAGTTTAAACTTAATCACGCTCATTCTACAGGGCTTTTTTATAGTGTCTTTCCCATGACATGATTTATCCACAACGAGACAGCAGCAGAACACAACGTGATTTTAATTTCCAATTTATTCAGTCAGCCACTAAGTTTTTTGACCTTTATTTTTAACAACCTCCAACACTGACACTAATTAGGACTCTCTTCTTCCTCCAGCTGCTAATGGGCGCAAACGTACAACTTGAGATGTGTCTAACCAGATCACTGCCTGATTCTGTCTTCATACAGTAGCTCTTACCCTCAGAGACAAATTATGTCTTCAATTGCACACACATCCCATTCACCAAAGACATGACAGTCCACACATCCAGGGCATGATACATACTGCCATTATCTTCACAGATTATGTATTAATTCTTCCATGTATTTTTAATTTCTATTTATTTTGCACATATGAATATACATGTATTTGTTTATTATTTCTTGTGTATTTAGTTTATAGTTTATTTTGGACTCTTGTGGTACTGTTTTCTTTAAAACACTTTCCTTTCTATCTTTCTGTGCATAAGCCTACAAGGTACTCTGAACAAACCCACTCTCTTTAAATGTATGACATTGAATGTATTATACCAAATACAATCCCAAGAATGCAAGCTTCAGTCTTGCTGCAAATCTCAGAATAACTGTGTTCATTGACTTTTAAGCCTTGATAAGCTCTCCAGTATGATCACGGACTGAAGGTTTTCAGCAACCGAGTTGTACATGTCCCGTGGAGGCCCAGACCAAGTTTCATAGCACATGTAAACCAAGAAGATGAAGAGAGAGCATCCGTTGTGACTGCCCTCAGCCTACAGTAGCTGCATGCATCATCATCTCTTATCTTAACACCTTCTGCTACTTGCTTTTGTCTAGCTTTTGGTCCTGCTGTTTTCCTAGTATTGACATATAGCACCAAATACAGCTTACTAGTCAGAGCATTATGAACTGTCCTCAGTGTCTGAGCCACAGGTAATTTGAGCGTCACAGCCTCAGTGGTGCAGGTTAAAGGCAGTTGCATTTTAGCTGGTTTTTTTTAATTATTATTATTGATACATCAGATCAGGTAGGTTCTACCAGGCAAACACCTGCTTCCAGAAGGTTCTGTAACTAGATCTGAGGTGCAAAATCTGCAAGGAGTGTGTGCCTATAAGCATAATGACTCAGAGCACTGGATATCAAACTCCATCAGGACATCCCACTCTGTGACTTTTAATTAAGGCAATTCTGACCCTGGAAAAGTCTGAGACAAAGAAATGTGAGTTTGTGGAATTAGGTGGGAGTAAGGGGAGACGTGCACGACTACAAGACAGTTCTTCTCTCCCTTATAGGAACATTCCTGGATTTCTAAATGTTCCCTCTCTATGATGACCTCTTCCAAACTAATAACATTATGAAGAATCCTGTAGAAGTCTCACTGGAAATGTGTAAGCTGTTAAAAATATGGTTCATCTGCTGATCGGCATGCTAGACAAAAGGTTTACATGATCTGCCAAGCATATAAAATTGATCCTGCAATTTTAATAATCTGACTTTTTTCCTGACTTACTGAAAGGTAAAATACGATCCAGCTCCGTGGTGCCTGTTCATATGATCTGCCAGTGCAAAAACAGCTGGGGATGTAGACTTCTGCTGCACAGGTGGCTGAACCAGTGACAAGACTGAGAAGAATCCAGGAGTTACTGTTCATGGCCTCCAGATGAAGATTAAGGAAGCAATTGCTCTCTGTTATGTATCTGTAGGAAAGAAATGGACTGAAATTCCCAGCCAGGGAGAGATTGAAGTCTATGCTGATCAAAACATCTCTGTTCAGTAGCTAAGATGCCATTAGGAAGGACTTTCTTAAGATGGCCCTAGCAAGCCATAGCTTTTATCATCGCTTTCAAGGAAGGGTGACCTACATCCTGGCAGGGTGGGAAGAACAGGCAGAGAAGCAGCAACATTTAAATCCAAAGTAAATATTAACATAAGCTGACACATAGTGAAATACTGCTCTGTTGTTGCCAATAACTGCAATCACAATTACCATGAATTTGTATTCTTACTTGTAAGTTAACATTAGCTTGTTTAACTATGTTTCTGCCAACACACACACACACACACACACGAAAGAGTATTCCTTGTAATGAGCATAAACTGCAGCTTTGTTTGTTCTGTACACATTACAGAAGTTTCAGTGAATTAATCCAATTTGCACTTTAGCTTTCCTTTACCATGATTTCAGTAGGTGTCCTTAATCCTTCAAGAATGACTGTAAATGAAAATCAGTATTTTTTTCTATTGATCATGGCAGAAGTTCTGCTAAGGATTTTGTTGTTATGAAGGTTAGAAGATGTTTTCTTACTAGGAAACAAATAAAATTTTCTTTGAAGAATCATCAACATAAGTTCCTTCATGGAAATATCAAAACCAGACTTCATTTATGTGCAGATAAAGCAGTACAGATGAAACTACCTACAGACTAAAAAAAAATCAATTTTTTTTTTTTGGTTGTTGTTTTGCAATTTCTGCACAAATATTTGGTGCATTCCTGCTCCCACTGAAACCTCAGGGAGTCCTTCCATTTACTATGCCCCAGATCAGCCACAGCAAAGTGTGGTTTATTCCATTTATGATTACTGTGCAGTGTGAAAAAGCCTAGTGGGAAGTGTTAGTACCACATAGATATAACAGTCCTCTTCACCAGTTCAGAAGAGGGATCAGGCTTTGCTGCCTTTAGACAAGTCTTAGTTCCCTCTGAGTTGTTGCTTTAA
>PPHD01030062.1:0-10435 GCA_002909625.1 Bambusicola thoracicus
CTCTCTCCTTCCATCCCATCTACCCTCAGGGATAACTGGTCTTTCTTGAGTAGGATGTCCACAGAGTGTTCCATCTTATCGCAGAGATTTAGTGCCAGTCTAGACACAACTGTGTCCTCCACGGCCAAGATGACAAACTAGACAGTAAAAGAAGTAGAAAAGTAAAGAGGCAGCGAGCTGCGTTATACCTAGCCACACTTAAACAGGGTCTGGAGAGACACCTAAACTTGTCTGCTTTGTGATTATTATTGAAGAGCTCCAGCGAATGGAAATTCTTCGCTTATGACGTTGAACAGCTTTTATGCCAGAAAATGTTAACAAAATATGCTGGCATTCAAGAGACCAGTTCCACCTTTTACTTAGACTACATTTGCAAAGAGCTCATGAGAACTGTCCAGCACAGATCTCTAAGGGGCAGGACTTTGGTACTCCAGCCCCAAACCATGTTCTGAGCTGGCAAGTGCAAATAAGCAGGCATAACTTGACAGCTGTTTTGTGAAAGTGACTACCAAGTCCCCCAAAATAGCAAAGAGTCTTCTGTAGAAAAATGCTTAGTCTGTACCTGTTGTTTCAGTTTCTTTGTGGAGTGATAGTCAACCAAAGATAGTGATAGAGGGACAGATGCGTCTTCTGTAACCAGAGCAAACATCACACCGGTATCTGTTGCTGGCTGAATTACAGCATTTACTTCTATTTTCCAACTTGTTTTGGTTTCATTCCCATAGGAAGGCTGCACTACAAAAAGAAAAAAAAAATTAACGTAGCAAGACATACATAAGAATAACAGGTGAAATGGTAGAATGTGCAGTTTCTGTCAGGAGAAGAGGATAGATGGATGAGCACATGGATGGACTGCTACATTTCTTTAATAAAAAAATGCCAAAGCACCTGAACATAAAATCAGAGAAGGAAATGGCATCGGTTTCCTCCTTTTACTTTCTGCAATCTACTGTTTTTCAGAATGCCAGAAGACAAAGTTCAGTTTTTTATCACAAAGGGAGATTCAAATTCCCATGGCTGTCAAGAACTGCTGCAAGGCATGGCACACTGTTCTGGCATTGTTCTTGACTGTCAAAAAATCACTGAGGCATCTAAGTCCAAATCTGACATATGCTTCTATAAAAGCCTGTATTAAACTGAAAAAGCACACTACACTGATCACCAACTAATCACCTCCTGATTATCACCCTGTCAGAATTGTGTGATGTTGCATCTCACCTGTTGAACTTGGAATTAAAATTGCTGGCACCTTCCTTACTGACACAGTGCCTCTGTAATTCAAAAACTGATGCTGGCTATGAAGGCCACTGTCTCTGCAGCCTCCTCACATGTATTAGCTATGCTGGATCATCATATTTTGCAATACTCTAAGTATAAATGTAAATAATCTCCCCAATAAAAGGGAAGGATTATTGTCTGTAGGTGAAAAAAAGGATATAAAAATGAAGGTGCTGAGGACTCATCTGTGTGAAACACTCTCATCTGCACTTTGTCCATACTTTGCAGCTTTTGAATCTGTATGGTAAACAGATTGGTAAACAGGCCAGGCTGGGTAAGGCCTTGGGCAACTTGATCCAGCTGTGGTGTCCCTGTTCAGTGCAGTGGAGTTGGACTAGACAGCCTTCAGAGGTCCCTTCCAACTCTAAGGATTCTATGATTCTATAACAGACAGCTGACATGACAACTTGCAGTTCTCCTTGTTCAGGAGAATGCACAAGGCTGGAGGCATCTTCTCTGTTGACAGTGGGATTGTGAAGCTCCCAGCATTGCAACTGAGCTGGAGTCAGCTGAGGTATGAAATGCACTGCTGGAGCCACACAGAGAGAACTTAACTCGTGTTGGCCATGTCCTTACTAACTAGCCATGATAAATAAGCCTTCCTTTGCTGTGAATCACAAGTTTAGCCACTTCTTCACCATCCTCAGCTGCCAGTCTCTTCTCCATTAATCAACACTGAGCTAGGCATACCTATGGAATTAGAACTGTTTATTAACCACATATGTTTAAATGGCAGGACAACAGTCAGAAAAAAAACAATAGAAGTACTTACTGTAAGTAAGATTAAATATAGCAAAACCTCGGCCAGGATAGAAAGACCCTCGTCCTGCTACAGAAAAGCACTGCATCTTTTCATTCATCTTTATGGTCTCTTGGATAGTGCTGTCCTCCCCATTCAGCCAGTTCCATGCCCGCAAGCAGCCATCCAGCCGAGGGTTTATCTAGAAAGAAAATCACTATCTCACACCTTAAACTATTGTTGAGTGAAGAATGGCTATTTAAGGTGTAGAGGATATTATGATATCAAATAGGATAAATCACTTTGACATGCCAAAAACATGGAAATCAACTGGTGGCATCCCCGACCCTGCAGGCCAAAGCAAATATGTGGTCATTATTCCCCATGAAACTGCTCTGGGCTCAGCTTGTTTCCTCAGGACTAAAGGGCACTGGCTAGGGCAGCCACTGATTTGGTTGTAGATTCTGTTGCTTCTACACACCGCACATCATTACTACAATTAATTATAAAGCTTTATAGCTAGAGCTTTGTGACTCCCATAATTCTGCACTGTGAGCACTGGAGGCCAAATGGAAGGGAAAATAAACCTTTGCGTCGTTGCAAAACAGCCTTTATGGCACACGTCATGTTGGACTCGGTCATGGCAGAAGCTGTGTTCTGGCTTTAGGGAGGGGTGGCTGTGCATGCTACTCTGCACACCTTGTTCCTTCCAGCTTCTCATGCTGTTAACCTGGACCCAACTCTAGCATTAAAACGCAAAGTAGTATGTAAAGAGAAGGCTCCCTGCAAAGCGCCTCAACCAGCACCATTCTCCCCAGTTAACTGGGGAGCAGAGAGAATTAAGTGTCTGAGCCAGGATAAAAACCTCAGGAGTTTTTGGCTCTTAATCACATATCCAGACCACACCCCTGGCTTAGCACTTCAGAGAAGCACTGGCCCTGAATGACTCCATGAGAGGAACAGAAGCCTGCTTCAGGGCACAATGTTATCCTTGCCCAGCACTGTCTACTAGCATGCCAGGGACACTCACCATCTCCAAGACAGCATGGTCACTGCTAGTTCTCAGGGATTTGCCATGTGCTCCAGTCCTGTGGTATCCTAACTCTGCAGGCCTGAAGTGAGACGCATCTCACCCAATCTCACCAAGAGTCTCAGCTTTGCTCTTGGCTTCGGCTCTCCTTATACTCAAGGGAGAGAAATCTGTACCCAGAAGGCAATAATGCTGCCTGTTTCAGGGTGGGCTGAACTTCTCTCAGAAGGGCACTACATTACCCCAACACAGATCAATGAAATCAAGCCCTTCAGACCTACAAAACAACAGAAGTGATCGTGCTGTTCTTACCGGCACAATAAGGTCCTTTGTTTTGAAGGGAATGCCTCCTACTGTCAGATTCAGCTGATACAGTCCTTTGTCTAGGGTAAACAGGTCCCCTGAGACAGCTATTTTCATAACTGCATCCCTGTTGACCTTTACAACCAAACTTCTCTCAAGTTCTTCAACAGAGATCTGAAGAAGTAAAATCATAAACAGAAAATGTCAGTATGAAATGAGCTGTAGCCTCAACTGGGATACAGACACCACAAGCAAAATCCCCAGGATGCAGAACTATTGTGTGTCCCCAGGGCTCTTTGTTTACCTGTTATGTTCCACCTTAAGCAATCTGGAGTTCCCCTAATGGCAAAGACAGCCCAGGTACTCCAGAACAGCATCACAACTAATTGAATGGATCAACTACATGGCATCTGTAGGTTGCTCTAAGCAAAATTTAAATGCAGTAATGTGTCATTAATGAGAAACTTCCTACTGTGACAGCTTATGAAAGGAAAATCCGGGAAGACAGACAAGGAGGTGTCTTTTATTGGCCCAGAGAAGAACAGAAGAACTCCAGCCATGCTAAGTGTAGTTGTAGAGTGCTGACTCCCAAAAAAGAATAATTGAATATGTCACATTTGAGAGGGCCATAATGTCTCTGCGAATTATAGCTCCACATCTCCTAAAAGCTGCTTTTAGGAACTGTCTGTCCTCACTGAAATTTCACAAACTTGCCACAATTGGAGTGGAATTGCTTTATGTGGGGTGTGACACAGGAACAACAACCTATGACAAGGTGCATCCTTACAAAGCAAGAGACCGGGCTGCACAGAGAAACACTATGAAACTGCCAGCTCCATGGGGAGAGAGGAGGAGGAAAAGCCCAAGGCTGACACCCAACAAACAGCCTGTGGTAACAGCTCGTCCTGCTGCAAAGAGCATTGAGTCTCTGCCATAGTCCGCTTAGAGACTGCCAAGCAGATAGCGTGATGCTCCCATAAGGTTTAGCCATAAGAGCAGACACTTTTCAGTCTTGGCATCCTGCCTTGGCTAACTCTGTCTGCTCCTTGCTCAAAAGCAAACGGGCAGCTCAGCAAGGGACTGAGCTACAGACAGCTGCTGGGTGAGAGCCAAAGGTGAATCTGCTTGGGACTGCTTAACTGTCAGCCTGAGTAAGCTGTTATTTGTGCCAACCACACTGTCCACATATTAGTACTAAACACTGCAAATAGGAAAATAATGATGATTTGGGGAGTGAAATAAAGGCAAACCAAAGGTGACTGCATTATCTACTCTTGTCAGATCATAGATGCCACCTCATTCAGCTGGATTACACATACACCACTGTATTAAAAGCTCTTCCTGAGGCTTGCTTGTTTGTGTTTTCAATGCTGGGAGTAATCATCTAGAAGTAGATTAGGATAGATCAACATCAGAGAGCGTACCTAAGTAGAAATATTGGCCTGGAGTTTTCAAAATGTCTCAGTATTTTCATAAAAGGATGTGACTTTTGTTCAAGATCGAGAGCCATTGCTTTTTTATATGATTTGCTTTTAAATAGCCAATAAAATAATAACTTTTTTTTTCCTATCTGCTGAAAGTTAAATGGGAAAACTACTGTTTCCTCACATCTGTGAAGATCCTACCAGTACCCAAAATTGAGGTCAAACCAAGACTACGGGCTAGATCCTGTGCAGGCTGAAGTCCAGAGTGAAGCTCCCAAATGGCACTTGAATCTGTACTGTGACCATGGAGGTCTGGGTTGTGCTTCAGTAAAGATTAAGTTGAAAAATGCACGGGAGTCCACACTTGAAATACGTCGCTACATGGAGGAATAACCCTTCCCCAATAGGACTTCCCAAATTCAAAACCATACCAGACAAAGGAAAAATTAGAAACGGTCCCATTCAGCCCAAGGTAACAGCAGTGCTGCTGGCTGCAGTGGCACCTCTGTCCCACCACTGTGAGGCAGCTGATCACTAACACAGACGCCACAGCACCCACAGGGCTATCTGCTGGCATTCAAGGAGAGTCGGGACAATGGTTTCAGACATAGGGTTTGAATGGTGGGTGGTGCTGTGTGGGGCCAAGAGTTGGAATCGATGATCCTTATGGGCCCCTTCCAACTTGGGATATTCCATGATTCTATGTCTCTACAGAAAAGCAAACCAAGCATGCTGCTGCAGCAACTCAGCCCGTTTCTTGGGTATGACGGTGCACGGAGATAAGAGACCTGACACTGAGGACTGGCAGGAGACCAGCAATTGTACTTGCTGCCTAAAAACGATAATTACTTTTATCATACTCCCTTCTCTCCTTGCAGGAAGCAAACACAGCCTTTGTACTGTTTACTCTGCAACTCCCAAGTGTTTGAACATTTTGCACTACTTGAAGATAGAAAATACGCTGTTGATATCTCCCACCAAAACGAGTACAAGAAAGTTTGTAATTCCTTCCTAATGAGGTCTGGCGCTCAACAAGTATGTTACACTCCTGTCATAAATGGCTAAGCACAGTAATAACAGCTTTTTCTAACTCCTAAACCATCTGAGTGGCATCAGTTCTGCTTTTCACATCTTCTACTACCATCTTCCCTGTGCAGGCAATTATATTCATCATATTGCAAATTAGCAGGACTAAGCTTTAACTCGGAAATAACTGCTTCAAGGCTGTTCCTACCTCCCAAGAAACAGCACGTCACACATTTTATCTACAGTGTTGCTAAACCTCTACAGCTCCAATTTGGAATCCAAAATTTTTCCAATGGGAGTAAAGGAACTGAATTAAAAACCACCTCGTTTGCTGGAAATAATATCAAATATCAGGAGCTGGCAGTGTGTGCACTTCTTTATTCATTAGAATCACATCTTTTCCCACCTTTTTTCTTTAATGTGTAATTCTATTTTGTTTTTAATGCTAAGAAAAGTTAGAACAGAAAATGATTCAGCTACTCATATCTGTATTTGTCTCCTATTAAGTTAACAAAGAACTTCCCACCTACTGCCAAACAGACACATCAACTTCAAGATAACAATTAAATGAGCAAAGAAGAAAAAGGGGAAAAGGCATATAAAAATTGCTAATCTGTTATAGATCCTGCTACAGGACTCTTTTTATGATCTTGCCACAAATGGTAATTCTCCATGATATCTCCCAGATCACCAGGAGATATTCTTAGAGTGCCAAGAAAGTGAAGCCCCACGAGCTCCAAGATGCAGTGCATCTTCTCTTGAGATTGATGGGATTATGTTATTAATAAGCAGCGAGTCACACCATTTCTAACAGACCCCAGTATATTTACAAGGGAAAAAGAATATTTTGTTTATAAACAAGCTTGAAGAGTTAAAAAATACATTCTGTAGCATAACAGATCTGTCAACACCCAGAGCTGAGCCCTGTCACTAAACCAATAAATAATCCATACCAAACACACATTATAGACAAAACTAATCCCCCTTGGAGACTTCCTTAAAAGATCTTCCTCTTGTTCCCTGCCAAACCACAACCAGAGGGCACCTTCTCAAATAACATCAAATGCAAACCAGTGATGCTGTCTAGTTTACACTGGATATAAAGTAAGATTTGACTTGTTTGGAAAAGCATTCCATTTTCACCTTTCCGTGGACAATGTGTGTAAGCAGAAGCTCACATGAATAGGCCAGAAAAGCGTCGTCTCAAAACTACAAAGAGTACAGAGTCTAGCCATGCTTAACAGAGCCCAGAAGGAAGGAGCAAAGAAAGGCAAGCTCCCATAAGCTGTCTGTACTCACCGTCTGCCACATGCCATGGTTGATGAGTGGTCCACTGCTGATCACGCGGGCTATTCCGCTGTATTTCAGCTGCAGCTCTAACCGTCCTTTGCGCAAAGCCAAGACTACCCAAGTGCTGTCTCGATGGCCTCCAGCAAAGAAAAGGATACCTTCAGGATCAAAGGTTCTAAAGTCGAACTCAGCCACAAGTCTGACCGCACAGGTGTCAAGAAATAAATTAGTTATGCAGAGTTCAAAAATCACCAAGTACTTTCCATACAGATAGCATCAGCTCTAGCAGTTACGCTCTGTTAAAACATACTAGCTTCTAATGCACTCTTGAAAGACTTAAGCTGTGAAGATGGATTTTAAAATGGCATCAAGAATAAGAAATACATTACTGTACTTTAGTAATTATCTGAGGAGCTCTGGGTCAAGACTGCCTTTCTCAATTACTGGTTTGGATAACGTTTTGCAAAACAGGACTCCATAATCCAAACAAATGAACATGGTCATGGAAACAATCATTACTTTAGTGACTCCACCGCATGCATCAAAGCTGGCCAGCACATTCAACTGTCCTTCAAAATTGTCCTCACCTTGTCAGTTGTTTCCTCTTAAAGCGCAGTCTGATGACCGGAGTCCCACTGAACATCCTCCCCAGGTATAAAGATTTAACACTTTTTGCAACAGCAAAAGGCACACATGGTATTATGTTCTATAATCAAAACACATTTTTTGAGCACTTAGTCTTCTCACACAATGGAATGAGAATCAAGCAGTATGCCTTCTTTTCTCTAACACATAGATGCTATACATACAGCAGGCTAAGGCACTTTAATGGTTTTATTCTCAAAATATCTGTTTTAGATCTGGGAACATTTCATCTTTCCTTCCCTGTCTCCTCCTCTTTGCCTTGATTGAATGCTTTCCTGTTGTGAAATGAAATCACATTCACAAAGTACAGCATAAGGTTTTCTACTGCAACTCAGTGCCTGCAACACTACCAGCTCTTGGCTGGTTTATACAGAAGGAGCCTTTGCCACTGAAGCCCATCAAATGCCTAGATCAGGGATGTATAAAGCCCTAGTGCTGTTTTGCAACTTATGTATGCCCTGAAACCTTAGCTCTTGGTCCTACTGGGCCTAACTCAGATCGGTTTGTGCAACTAGAAGTAACTCACGGCTAAACAGAGGGCTGGCTGGGCTATCCTGGTCAAGCATTGGAAGGGAGAATTGGTGGATTCCTCATCCCTGGAGGTAATTAAAAGATGTGTGGTTGCAGAACTAAGGTACGTGGTTTAGTGATGGGACTCGGAAGGTCAGGTTGATGGTTGAACTTTGTGATCTTGAAGGTCTTTTTCAATCCAGATTAATGTGAGATTCTATTCTATGATCACTGTTGTGTTCTTTTTGGACTGGAACAGCAGAAGCCTAAGAAGAGAGACTCTAAATGAACAGACTTCCATAAAGGGCTAACAAGATCTCTCTGTCTTACCAGGTGAGCTACTGTCCCCAGCTCATGTACCCTTGGCACTCTGACTCCCTTCTGCTCGTCACTCAGCTCAAATGGCTTTGGTCCAGTGCTTCATCAGTTATTCTCAATTGCAATGTAAATTAAAGGACCATTCTGCAATTGTATCGATGAAGTCTGACATACCTCACATGTATTCATGTCCTGGGAAAGTTTTACTCCTCCTCTGCCATCACAATGACAAGTGTAACTCCCTGGTAAGTTGACACACATCTGTTCACACAACCGTTCTTCACACTCATTTATATCTACAAAGACCAGCAGAGAAGAGAGGAGAAAACAGCCATTGGATTTATCTGAACATGAATTATTTGGTGAAAAAAAAAGAGTTAGCAGTGTTATTTTTTAGCATCTTTCATCAGACTGTGCTCATGTGCTCCATTTCCATAGCCGGTACTTACTCTATGCCACAGTATACAAAGAGAGACAGCAAAATGCACAGATACTTATGAGCTTCCATCAGATCTTCTACTTCTCATAAGTTCAAGAAATCTCAGTACTGTGCCCCATACAGATTGGTTCATGGACAAAAAATCACTGCAAGCTCAGCATGCTGCTCACAACTAGTGAAATGCAATTAGGTCTCAAGCATTTTTTTACTGAACGCCGACGATCAACTTCTGGTTATTTCTTTAATAGCTTTAGAGCACGTAATAACATTAATGTGTTATTTCATGAGCTTACCATCACAAGTCTTTCTCTGCTCATCATACCTGTAGCCTGCATCACAAACACATTCATATGAGCTTATCAGATTTTTACAGTGAGCTTCTCCACAGATGTCTGCTGATGCCGCGCACTCATCTATGTCTGCAAAACAAGCAATTAAACAACACTACTTCAGATGAGTAAAATCACTTCACTGTTTGCACACAGGAGTGGGCACCACACTCAACTGGAGTGGGCACACACACGTAGCTTGTGTGTGATGTTCACAGTGTTTTAATAAGCACTGCAATTCAAAGGTAACATCCGCTCATTGGAGTGACTGCACATCAGAAGGGATGCCATGTAGGCCATACCATCATCACTTCAAACAGCAGAAGTGACACAGAAATGAAACCCTGCTCTTTTTGGCTGTTAGCATGCATATGTTGAGTCAGGTATATGAACTGCTCAGAACCATGTCATTACATTCAGAAGAGGTATATATGCAGACTTGCTTGTTTTTCATGAGACATAAAAAACATGACCAACTATCTGTGATCACTAATGAATGTGTGTCTCAGCACGCAGCTCCTTAACACTTTTAAAATCTCAGTTGCTCAAGTTCTGTTACGTAAATTCACTCCACTATTTCAGACATTTACTTCAGATCCTCACGTTCTGCTCCCAGTTGCCATGTCCAACAGTGGTGTGCCTTCACTAGGGCCTTTCTGCAGCTATTAACAATCAGTGCCAGTGCATTTATCTGTCTTTATCTATCTCAGTTAATTTCTTGCTGCTGCACTTACCTAGATTTAGAAAAATGAAACAATAAATATGCAAAATAAAAACAATAATCGCATTTACTACAACTCGTGAGATTAGGAAAGAGTGTAGCAATGCACCTGGGCAGCCCTTCCTCCTCTCAATGTCAGGATACAAGGACTGATCAGTTACACTGATGTAGCACAACCCCAGCCACAAACCTCTGTGAATGCAGCCTGTACTGGGGCACTGGAGAGCAGTGTGGTGGGACCACAGAGAAGCCAGGATACAGTGATGGCATGAGCACCTGCTGCCATCCCAGACCTCAGCTTCTGCTGGACTGGGAGGCAGAACAGGAAGGCTTACCTTCACATGTTTTGCTGTCTTTAAGAGCATAACCACTGTAGCATGAGC
>PPHD01030063.1:0-10435 GCA_002909625.1 Bambusicola thoracicus
ATAAAACATCTATCAAGTCTGACTTAATCTTCTTTCACTGAAATGTGCCTAAAAACACTCTCTTTGAAGGTGTCCTGTTGTCTGGAATGTCAAAATTATATAAAACAATGACCTGTACCTAAATACCTACCCTGATCAGAACAGATCCTCAGCTCATTGAAACACGTATCAGCAAGGGGTAAATAAAAGGTGATTTAATACTTTCTTAGGGAACATCTCAGCCTGTAGCATCTAAAACCACACTACAGATAATTTAGGAATAGATATTGGAAATAACCACAGTAATGATAATACATGTGTATATTATACAGTTAAAATAAACACATTCTTGTTGTGGGTGCTCTATTCCTATATATACTCTATAGCTATATATAATTTTGCAGTAATATGATAAAACTTTGGCAAAGAGAATAAAGAAAAGAATGTTTTTTTAAAAATGTTCTTCAGAAGATAAATCTTTAAGTCATCTCTTCATAATTGAGAAGCATTTCAGACTCCCATTATTCACTTGCTGAACTTAAAAATTATTTCTTAAATACTAAGCATTTGAAGTCAGTTCTTATTCTAACTTATTTGAGAACTTCCACTGCATTATTTTATTTCCCCCTTTTTTATTTCCATGAAGATATGCTCTTCTTTATCCAGAAATATATAATATTTTCATAGTCATTTAAATAATAATTGTAATAAATAATAATAAAAACCTCTATCTTGATGTTGAACTATTCTACATTGAACTGCTTTGTTTACATTACTTTCAAAATGGTATTGAAATAATCCTATTGCTATTAAAACTACTTATGTAACCATTGGTGTATGGATAGAGACATATTTGTGGACAAATATGACAAGCCGAGTCTTATAAATTAACTATCACAACTTTTCAAAACACTGTTTTCCAGCTATAATGTATAACATGTGACTCAATGACTTAAATCACACTCAATTATTTCATGCCCACCGAAACCACCAGAACATTGCATTTCATATATTCTGTGTAGGTATACCATCTCCAAAAATATCAGTAAATAGGCACACAGTATGATGTTCTGGGTCACAGAAATATAAAATTTTACAGGAACAAGATTTCAGTGAATCCAAAGTCAAGATAACTTTTAATTGTGGAATAAGGTTGAACTTGAATATAATTTCAAACAATAATCCATTTTCTCTACTAACATATTTTCCATTCATTAATTGCATTACAGATTAAAACAATCAGTGGGGAAAAAAATCCCATATAGTGTAAATTTGACTTTGTTTCCATTTCCTATTTCAGTCTATAACTTTAGATATAATTAGTTATATTAAAGCTCTGAAGAATAAGGCTACCATTAACAATGATTTAGCAAATGCTTTCAAATTTTAGTCTTATACTACATAATTACACTTACATGAAATATAATTAATGAGGAAAATGTCTCAGATGTGTGGGCTAGGAAGGCAAATATAACTATCCTTTATTGTGCCTTCAAGGTTAGAATTATTATAGCTCTTATAATTTTATTATAATTGCCCATAATGAGACTCCGCACGCGTGATACAGTCTACATGCTTTTGACATTAGAAGTTTTCAAAATGCCTCATTAAGTATTTTACTCTATATTTATGTGGTTTTCCTACACCTCCCATTTTTGGTGGCCATCTATTCAATGTAAAAGCTCACAAACTTCTTTAAAAAATGCTACCATTAAAGATCGTAAAATGATTACAATAAATAGATATTAAGATGTCACAGCTGTATAACCTATTTCTTTTATGTACTCCCATGCTGAATTGTTTTATGACCTATCATAAACCTATTAAACTACTGGTAATAAAGGATTGTAATTAGTGATAAAACCTTGTTGCTTAGTGAGCCAAGACAGTCATCCTTACTTTGGATTTTATTGAAAGTAATCAAGATAAAACCTTCAGCAATGTCAAAGAACACTTTTAGAGAAGAAGGTTGTGCTTTTGGTAGAGTGACAATATTTAAGCTTTTCTGTAATTTGTGTCCTATTTTGAGGCTGAGCTTGATTAACTTTATTCCCCACCATCATTTTTGCCATTCCTCATGGCTCTACATAGAAGGGTAAGAAATATAGGATAAGTGAAACCAAATAAGCTTGGAACACAGTTTGACTTCGGTGGTTTTCCATTTTGCTATTGTATTATGCATGTAAAATTCAGTCCACAACTTGTTTCTTGGCAGGATTCAGCAAGGTCCATAGCAAAGCAGAAATCCTTAGAAGTGAGCTGTGGCTGAAATGGAGAAATCTAGTTAAGGAAAAAAGCATGCAAGGCGCTGAACAAAATGTGTGACCTTTTCAGCTATCAAATCAAATTAACTTTTTTCCTAGTCATACTGGACTGAATGCAAACACAGCTTCCAGAGGCACAAAAGCCACTGCTTTAATCTGCGCTGTATCATCAAGTTCCTCTTAACATTTGTGTGTTGGCCTTCTAGAATACATTAATTTTGCCAGCATGCTCAGATGGTTGGTTCTTGATGTATCCTTGTGAAAGCTGACATTTCCAGTTTCCTTAATGTAAATTTTCTGTAGCTTAACCTCACAATTCTGAGTGGAGTAATTTTCTCAGGAAATAAGAAAATGCCATTTACTATTTTGGCATAGAAAGGAAACAAGTGCTATATGGACATATCTCAGCACAGGAAAATGTAATACCAGAGATTAAACTCACAAATTTGTATTCCCATCTGTACTGCCATCTCTTCAGTATCTTGCACATCTTGAAAACTGGAAAAGGAGGGAGGTTGGAGGGGAAGAAGTCAAACAATATTTACTTTGTCTTTACAGTACTGTATTTCGCTCTGCAGTAAACTGGAAAGACAGAGCTCTAAGCACTGAACAATTAACCCTCCACTAATTCCCCTGCTATCATAAAAAATAAAGAATGCATCAAAGGCACAAGAACAGGTATCTCCACTGCAATTCTTCACAACATGGATTTATTTGTCCTAACTGGACTTTTAAACCTATTGAGCCTGGCTTTTCACTGCACTGAACTGAGGAATAGGGAAACTATAGTAACCAATAATCTGTTTCACTTCAATGGAAACTATGTATCTTGGTGGATAACAAAGCCTGGGATAAACACTAAAAACCTCTATCAGGGTCTGCAGGAAAAGACATGCACAAGACTGGCATCTCAGCCGTGGGGTCACATCTTAGCCAGCCTTTACCTATAGGCAACAGTTATGGCATTTCCCATTTGTTCCTCACTAAGTAAATTCTTCAAAGGTGCTTAACGGAGACTGTCGTCTCCATTAAAATTCATGGTACACAGCCGTATGCAGAGGTGTGTGCATGCTAATCACCTTTAACCACATATATATTAAGATTATACACGTTAGTCTCCTTTCAAAGGGAAGCATCTTTAAGAAGAGCTGGTAAAAGTTTATAAAATAATATTTGCAATCAAGTAAACACAATATACCTCAGCTTTATCCTCGTAAGGTTTTAAGTCTCTCATTTCAAAGGCGGTGGGGAAAAAGTATATTCAGTACTTCCCATGCAATTATAAACTGGAATTAAAACAAGCCTGCTATCCACTTATGTGTCAATACAACCAAATAATTTTTCCTTACCTAAGAGCTATGTGAAATCAAGAGCGCCGGAAACTGATCACTTCTGCAAGTAAATCAAGAAGGCTGTTCCTCTATTTTATTTTTTATCTTAAATGTATCCAGAGTTTTATGGCTAAATACTAAAGCACTAGCAGTTGGTCATGCTTTAAGCTACTAGAAGAAAGTTAAGCTTCCACGTTGGCTAGCTGAGATATCAGCTATAAGCTGACAAGTAATTAAACCAGCATATCTATAACAACTGTCATCTCTTATTTCTGTGCAACTTGGATGTAAACCAAAGGCAAGAAAGCCAAAAAAAAAAAAAAAAAAAAAAAAAGACTTCACATTACTGGGCAACTGCTGAGTATCTCCTGCTGAACAGTTTAGCAGACCTGGGCATTTAGAGGATTGTAGCAGAGATCAAAAGGGTCAGAGATCCCTTTACCAATTAACAGCAGGGAGAAGAACATCAAATAAGGTGTAAATTTTAGCTCTGCAGTTTTGAGTAAGCCAAGCATGAAATGCATTCTAATACTCTTGAGTAGCTGCAGCTTTGAGCCATCAGTGATGTCACTGGTGCACTAAAGGAAGCTTAATCGCACTTAGAGTGGCATGTAGCAATCCTGCTCAGCTAGGTGCTAAAGCCTGCTGCTTCTTGTCTCTTTTGATAACGCATGGGAATTGCTATCCCCGACGTGGCTGGCGAGAACAGAAAACACTCCACAAAAAGCAGGCTTTCTTTGGGGTTTTAGGCTTTTATTGCTCCAGGTCTTAAAGAGATAGCTACACAGTGTTTGTTTTCTCTCGTTAATTGTTTCAAATAAAGAAGGAAATAACTAATAAGGCCCGGTGTCAGTAATCAGCCTTTTGAGGCTTGAAACCCTATTTAATCCAACTTTATGTAAATCGCCATGAGGGGAAAGCTGTTCTTACCGACATTTCTCTTTCTTCTCTTTCTTTTCACCCCCACAGCCCCCCTTTTAAGTATTACAAAAGAATGCTATTGAGCCTTTTTATGCACCCCCTTGACCGGCATATACTGCTCGGGATGTGCAATCTGACACCATAGCGCTGGGAAATTCCGAGCAGACCGAGAGCCGCGCCGCTTGGGAGAGGAGAGTATCACCAGAGGGAGGTGCTCCTCCAGCCCCTGGGCAACGTCTCCAGGCGCCCGCGGGGCCGCTAACACCCTGGGGCCACCGCCGCGGGATCGCTCGGCCCCGCCGCCGGAGACCCGGTGCCGCGGTGGCACCTGTGAAGGTGCGGGACGGACCATCTCCATAAAAAACAGCAGCGGCAGCAGGGGAAGAGGAAACGAGCCCAGAGTTCAGTTCCGACGACGTAGTGCTGTAATGCGCGTAGGGTGGGCTGAAGGGCAGGGGAAGACGAGTTTAAGCTGTTTTTGAAGTGGCTTTGTATGCAGATACTTAGCGTAGAAGGAAGCTGTGCATGGTTTCTCGCAGACATGGAGCAGAGTTTAAGCAGAAGGAAAAAAAAAAAGATTTTATTTTATTTTTCTTACTATTTGGGAATTCAAATTATATGAAAAATAATTCGAAGAGCAGTTCTTAAAGAAATAAATGTGGATGTTATGTTATTCTTTTGTTTATTTCAGCTAACAAAAGATTACCATGGGGACAATTACAGATTCATGATATGGGTACATTCACAGAATACATTAGCGGCCCCGCTTCAGTGAGAAAATACAGTCACTATGTATAAAAATGGGCTAAGAAAAATTCCCACAACTTAAATATGCGTTTTCATTTTATAGTTCTCAACCGTAACAAGTTCAAGTCCTTAAAGCTCTATCCCTAATGGGGTTCGGTTAAATATGCCTCCATGAACTAAATATTTCCACTTAGAAATTTATCCCAAAGCATCAAATGCTACGTTTTACATACCTAAGTACCACTAATTGCATATACTTAATTTGTTTAGGAAAAAACAGTGAAATCCCCTTCCCACTTCGGTTGCAAGAATGCAAGCGCTTGGTTTTCTCAACATCATGAATACACCGAGATCTGAGAGACATCATATCCACAACAAAGAGTAGCTAGTGACCAGCTCAGAAACACTGTCTTTTGAACAACAAGTCAGTGCAGACAGAAGTAAATGACAGTTAATTACAAATTACATTCTGGTTGGGGCTGTGAAGGCCTCCTGGCTTGAATAATAATCAGGCCCTCGGGCACTCACCTGCCTGCAAACGAACATACGGAGACACAGGCTGGGGTGCTATACAAGTTTCAAAACAAGCTGCTAAACACAAAAGCTTATTGGATTACAGAGATTTAGGCAAAAGCATTCAGATCTCTGGCAGCAACTCTAGTACTAGGTTGAAGGGATTTCTAAAGGATGAATTGCCATTCACTGTAAATATCTGAATGCTGTTCTTGGTTTCAGGGGAAGGAAATATATTTTCTTGTTTTCTAACATGAGGAAAGTTACCCCACTACAAATGCCCTTTAGGAAACACGATAGGAGAAAGTGTCTGTTATGAAAGGGAGATCTAATGTTTCTCCTAGTTAGCGAAATTACACATGATTATGTTGTTTCTGTTTCATTCTTGCTATTCAACTAGCACTGTACGTGTTCTAAATGCGGCCGATGTAAACACAAACAAATGAGAGAAGAAAAATTACTTCCCCGGTTCAGGAAGTGCTTTTATCCAATATCTACAACTGCTGAAATTTGGGCTGTTTACTGATGTATGTTACATTTTTTAACGTTTGATTTTTATCCCACATATTTGTAAAATATGACAACATCTACATTAATTAATGTCAGTATTAGTGCACTGTAAAACCTTGGCTTTTGTAATTCACTAAAGCAATTTCTATTCATTTAGTTGAGCTAAGTGCTTATTGTTAGAGACAAAAGGCTCAACAGTTTGACATTGAGCTCATTATGTATGTTTAAAACATTCTGCAATTCAAGGCCACACCACATGCAGTAAAAAAGAAACCGGTGGGTTCAGTGATTAAAATTCAGACCACACGGTCCTCTTCAATAACTTTACATTTAAATCTGATTAAAACTTCAAAACAAAGCTATTCAGATGTAGCAGCATACGTGGGTGTGTAAGTATGAGAGTATGCATCTCCAGTGCTCTTGAAGTACACGCACAAGCTTTTGGTTGTTTTGCTTTCTTTAAATCACCAGTTGCCCTGCAGCTTTTGCAGAAAGATTTTCCTCTTGGTTAACAAAAGTGATTGTGTGTTTTTTGAAAAATTTCTCTTTTTAAGATGGAAATAATTCAGTAAATTTCTGTACTCTTTATGACAAAGTGAAACATGCAGATAATGTGTTATATTTACACTCAGTGTGGAGATGTAGATGCACACAGATAGGCACACATACTGGTTGAAAAATGTAAACAGAATGGAATCTACAGTGGATTGGAAGCGATTTTACATATTTCAGATTACAAATACAGACTGCAAGAGTACCGAATAATAAAAAGGCTATTGTGGTTACATACATGTGCGAACTTTTCAGAAACTCTCTTCCATATCCACTACCCAGGCAGTGGTTATGATATCCTCCTTCAACCCCAATTCCTCCACTGAAAGTTTGGACTTGGAAATCAGAATATAAAAAACAATTAGAGTGAGCTGTTAACCTGTTTTCTGCGCATGGAGCAGCAGCACTGTGTGTCAGGAAAGCCTTGTGGTATTCCATTAAGGGTTGAAAGAAGTGTTAGTGAGATCTGAAGAGGTCCAGCATGTCTCTCTCACGCTTGTCTGCCAAACATATTTGCCCGTTTGTGGATCATCTGTATCTCCAATATGACTTCAGGTCTTAATCCTACTGGTAGGCTTGTGGGGATAAGGTAGGAAAAGCACTATGGAGCAAAATGCTGTGCTAAGAAAGACTGTGGCAATAGCTGTTATTCAGTTCTGTGTGACAGTGGATGTTTCCAGAAAAATAGATTCTGTCCTTAGTGCTTTTCTTCTGCATCTCATATGTCAGCACTTCTGTCCAAGTTGTGTTTAGAGTTCTTCCCCAGCTTATCCCAGAACAAGGTGATGCAGGGAAAAGATTACAGCATCAGGCAGTACATGCACTTTTCTGGCTCCTGCACATCATGCACCTAGGACTTGGTCTAACTTCTGCTATGGTATCTGGCAAAACTCTGTGTGATCAGATCAGAAACAATCAGAATTACTGCCTGTGTTGTGTGTTCTCTTTGGTACCACTCAGACAATGCAAAACTACTTTCAAAACATGTCCAAAGCCTGGTCTGGTTCCAGTGCTTTATTTTCCTCTAACAATACTACAAAGATAGCTGCATCTTTTCTTGTGTATGTTAAAGAGAAGACAAATCACGATGTTAACAATTCAAACAAGTCTGCCTTGCTGATAAATTGTGAAGAATTCAGGAAAACCATCGGTGTCAATCTTGAAGTAATTTATTTTCAGAATCAGAAGAAATCAAGTGATGTAAAATCTTTAACATGCATCTATCTATGTTGAAAGTTATTTTCAAAGGACTGTCTCTTGCAGCCCAAAGCTGCTATGTAAAATTAGAAACAGTCTTTTCTGTTGTTGATTTAAGGGAAGTTTGTAAGAGCTACAGTTTTAAAACCAGAGGGAAAAATAGCTTCACTCAACCACAGTAAAGAAAAGGGACCACCTTATCAGCAGCGGAGTGATTTTGACTGTACTGACAATGACAAGAGTAATCCATCATGTCATCGGCCCAGTGACGGATGTACCCCGCACCTCATCCCTGTATGTGTGCAGAAAGGACTATGTAGCAAGCCAGGAGGCAAGTAACACTTAACCCCTGCAAGCTTCATGTTCCTGCTGTGCTTCAGACAACCTCTGTCATGTATGAAAAGCCTAAAGAATGACAGTAAATCTATACAGACCAGCACAATCTACCATCATGACAACTACACACCGCATAGCCTTATAACACTATTAAACTGTATCATCACAGAAATGTAGGACAAGGCCTGTATTACGTGCTTTGTTGAACCACTTAAAAGATCTTCAGAAATGCACTGAATATACCTTTTCTTTTTGTTCAGTCAATAAAAGGATATTGTTTACAAGTACCAACTCCATATACATGGAAAAATTTGGCCTAGCAGAAACAACAGCATATTCAAGAAATGGAATCAATCAGAAGTTAGTATTAAAAGTGGGAAACAGAAGTCAAATCTGGCTTTTTAAGAATTTGTCTGTTTCCAAAGATTGTTTCAAAATGACCTTGGTTTTAACATAAAATTATAAATGTTTTCTGATCAAAGGTATGATCTGCTCTTTCTTGAAAAATATTTACTTTGCATTGTCACTCCTGAAGAAAATATAGTTCCTTAAGAATTTCAGATTCACTCCTCATTCGGCCTTGAAATGTAATAAGTATCTATACATGATGTCAACACAGTTTCCTTCCTATAGAGTCTTGACAGCCAGAGCCCTATACTGAAATGCCCCAGATGATAACCTTACAAAATTATACATACTTGAAAAATGATAGTGTTCTATTATGTATATATGTTCTGGAATATGTTGTTGAGATACTTTTCAAAATTTTCACTCAGATCAGAAAAAAAGAATACTGGATAGCTCTTTTAACATCAGGTTCCGTGACTACATTTCCTGCGTTTTCAAAAATAGACTTTTATAAGCTCCCCTTTTCTCTTTCTGTTAAAATACAACAAGCATCTCTTGGGGGAAAAAAAAAAAAAAAAGTGAAATAGCTGGTAGAATAGTAATATTGTTAGTTCATGTATATGCAAAAAAAGATCTTTTCACACCTTGATGAAATTAACATAAATTTAAATACTAATGAATTGGTAGAGACCAATGAAGAATACCAAGGATCACATTCAAACTGAGTTATATCCCTATAAAACGGATCTATTTTCTATGGACATGTGACATGAGCGTTATATGCCCTTATTGCACAATCTGCATAATTCACAGTCCAAAACAATTTGCATCTGGATAAAGAAAATTGACTCTTTACTAGTGGAACATCAGATCTAAAGGATGCTGTTTTCCTTCTTCACTGAAATTGCCATGTACGATTGGAAGCCAAAAATCCAGTCAGAAAACACAAGGAAATGTGTATTTGGAACTATTCAACATTTTGTCACTGGGAAAAGCATAGTACAAAGGTACACAAGACAGCAGGGGAGCAGAATGCAAGATGGGAAACCATCACATCTTTCAGTAATTCGAAGAAGCTGCCAGAAGAAAGACAACAGGCATGAGGAGTGGTTTGTCTACTCTACTCCCTCCTGGCCCCATACAATATATGCATGAAGCAGCACAACAGGAGTCAGTGCAAAACAAATATGCATAGTGGCAGGTGTCAGTGTGCACATCTAAACAATTGCTATGCTCTATACCATGGAATTTCCACACTGTTAGTGCTTTTTAACTCATCTGCTTATTGTGTGCATGGTTTACTCTAGCTCAGTTTTGTTAAGGTCTGTCACAACCTTCAAAGCCAAAGTTTGTCTATATTTTCTTTTTTTTCCTGAATGGATCTAATCACAGACTTTTGTGGCTGTGTGATGACTTTCATCTTCAGATAACCTTTATCTTTTTATTTTGCTAAGTTTTGAGAACACCGAAAACCTGATGTCAAGATGCTCCATAACCACCAAAATAAGTTGGCAGATTTCAGTATGTATCAAGTTAATATACTTAGGGTCAGAAGCTTTTGACTTTTATTCCTACAAGAAGCAGAAGCTGATTCAGAACTACCTTTCTCCTCCAGTATTTTCTTCCTGTTCTACAACAGTATATCAAACGTGTGATCTGAATGTTCAGGTGCAAAATAAGATCAGAAATGAAATGAAGTTCTTTTGTAATCTTACAAAAAAAAAAAAAACCGTAATA
>PPHD01030064.1:0-10435 GCA_002909625.1 Bambusicola thoracicus
TGACCCTGTGCTGCTCTGATGGGTTCAGCTGTGGGCTTACCAAATCACACACGAAAAGAGCCTCATGCAGCCTCCCAAGCTGGGCTGCATAGAATCACAGAATATCCTGAGTTGGAAGGGACCCACAGGGATCACTGAGTACAATCCCTGGCTCCACACAGGACCACCCAAAAATCAGACTATACATCAGAGCATTGCACAGTGCTTGCATTAGGCCACAGTCACATAGGCGCTGTTCTTGCAAAGCCATCTGTTTGCATAAACACTGTGTTTTTCCTTCCCTATTGCTTCACAGCCATCATTTGAACTTGATGCTATTGCCATCTCTCTTGCTGCTGCTGTTCCCCCTTCCTGCAAGGTTTCCGAGCTGCCTGGCGGGCAGGCCCAGTTTCACTGCAGGGAAGCCAGCAGGGCCTCTGCAGGGTTTGGTTTAGGAGGGAAACCCCGATGCCACCTCACCTTTTACAGGCAGGTTTTGGACTGTGTGGGGGTAACAAGCACAACATTCAGTGGTTTCAGTGGCTTAGTGGAGCACTAAGGGGCCGCACCTGCAGCCAGCGTTTGGGGCTGTGATGGGCACAGTGACAAAGAGACACCAGAAGACTGCATACTCCAACACTTCCTTAGCTCAGACAGTAGCTGGGCTTCTTAGCCAGTGAGCCAAGCCAAACGCAGATTGTTGGCCCTCCCTTAGTTTATTTATTTATTTGATGTTTAATCAATTAATTAATTAATTAGTTGTTTTTAAAAGGACCCAGCGATGAGCAGTTTTGTTAATCCTCCCACAGAGCCACTTAAAAAACTCTGAAATAAAGTCAGCAGCTGGAAACCCTGTCTGCAGTCTGCTCGCCCTCATCTGCATTTTGATTTCTGTGATTTAGCGGAAGGCACAGGTTGTCCCTGCCAAATATCCCTCTCCTACCAAGGGATGTACAAGGTAGAACTGCCCAAAGCAGCCTGACTTATGAGGACTGCCACCGCAACACAACCAATGCATCCCTAAACATTTAGTAATAAAAAATCTGTTGTTCTTTGGTCGCCAGGATTTAACAAGCCTAATCCCTGGGAGAGGTGATAAAAATTCATTAATCTAATTAAATACTTCTTATTGCCAAAGTGACTTTGTAGAGTAGCTTTGCTGAAGGATAAGTGCAAAGTAAAATGGAGTCCCAGCAGAGAAACAAACGTTAGACTTCAGCAAGCTGGTACACGCTTCATTAAACTCATAATTATCCTTTGGTTCTAAGTAGCTGATAATATTTAATGAGTATCCAAGATAATTTAAAGAAAATGTTTACTAATGAGGAACAAACAGTGCTATGGAAAACTGATATCCGGGGTACCATATCCGTGTATCTTACCTGTATCTCATGTACTTGGTTTGGTACAAGTGATTTTAAATGTTCTTTTTGAGCTATTTAACCACAGGCTGCCACTGCTGCCTTCACCACCACCTCCTGTGAAGCACCAGGATCCCATGGCAGCAGGACATGCTGCAAGCAGGCAGCGCTGCAGGGGGTGGCAATGTGAATCCCAGATGCTGAGCACCCTGAGATCTGTCCCTCTTAGTGATACTGAGGGGTTTGCTTTGCCTGGAGCTTTCCCAAGCTTCTGGCTTCTCCATTTTATGTGGGGGGACCTAAGTTTTGGCTTCTGGAGGCAGATCAGTGTGGTCATGGCCCTGGCTGCACCAAAACTCGCTGTCAGGGCAGACTGTGTCCAGGTGACTTGCAAGATGGTCTGAGTGAGACAAGCACTCAAGCACTTTGCTCTACTCCACCACGTGGCTTTTGGAGGTGGCGAGCAGTGCTGGCTTAAAGTCTTTGTAGAATGATGGAACCATTGAATAGCTAGTGTTGGAAGGGACTGTACAGGGCAAGGCTTTGTCAGAGCTCGCTTGGGGTGAGCAGGGTGCCCGAAACACTCTCTAGGTGCTGGGATCAGCACTGCTTCTGCTGCAGGAGGATAGGATTTCCCCCGGGAACTCATCTGGATTTAATTTTCCTCTTGGAAAATGTTACTCCTACCCTGAATGTCTCAGTGTCTGCAGTTTAAAATGTGCTCATTTACCTTCTCATCTTTTTTCTTCTTTTCACATGGGAAATCTTTTTTGTCTAGTGCTATGTACAGTGGTGACTCTTTCTAATTCACTGCAGCTTTTACAATCTTCAACTTTTTTTTTTTTTACAACGTCACAAAATTTTTTTACAAACTTCAGTGGGAAAATAACTGGACTCCTGGCAGATTACATCTTACCCATTGGTTGGTGAAGCAGTCAAGCACCAGCAGGTTGCTCTCCCCCAGTATTCCTTTATATGGATGATTTTCCTCAAGGGAGATGTAACTTAAGCTCAGAACACCCTACACTGGAGATACAGAGCGTGTTTACTGCTGGGTCTATTTTGGGGAGCTTGGTCTGCTTTTCTCGACACCAAGTCTCTCCCTGTGCCATCATTTTCCTGAGGCTGCCCAGCTGGAGGGACACAGTCCTGCTTCAAAACAGAGGTTGTCACTCCCAATTTGGTCAGGACTCCTTCTCTCAGCCTTAACACTGAGGTTCTGGAATGGATATTGGCCACAGAGCCCTCCAAAGCCACACAAGCTTTCCTGCAACGTGTGGTGAACCCAGATAGCAGACGATGCTTTGAAACCAGATAGCAAACAGCAGAGCAGAAGCACACGTAAATATAAAATTGATGTAGATATTTTTCACTTTCATCATAACAAGAAAGCATCCTCTGCTCCAATATGCCAGCATATAGCCTTGTATCCTGATGGCGTACATGTATTTTTGCAGGTATTCTGGAGCTGGAATAAAAGGAAAAGGGAACTGTGTGGATTAACAGACCACATGCATGTGCCTATTTTATGGCTGTGATTATCTTTATAAGGTGCTTAAATGTGGCAAGTGCAATATCCTATAAATGGGTAGGTAGATTAGATCTGGGGTTCACAGCAAGGGAGTTTATACCTGCTTGGCTCACTTGGATGCTGTGTTTCTCTTTAAATGCAGTATTGCTTGCTGTTTCTTTCTGCCTTTAACAACTGGGTTTCCAACTGGCAGCCTCATAGAGCTTGATGCTGCAACTTTGATCTCAGATAGATTTTTGTATATAAAAACATATTTCACAACAGCTTTACAAGCAGTTATGTTAATTCATTGCTTGTCTACTATCCTGGCTACAATAAACGTTATGAATGTACATATGGGAAAGTATAAGGAATATGTAGAGTGCTACCCATCCTCGCACCCACCCCTGCTCCCCAGATAAAATCCAGGGCAAACCTCTCACATGGAGAAAGGGGAAGATTTTGTTCCAACTCCTTGTGTATCAGATTGTCCCTTTCAGGCTAATGGAAAGCTTATTTCACAGGGGTTGAAAAATAGCTGGTACTTGGACCGTAATGGCTGTGCTAGTGTCATATCACAGCGCTTCACTGCAGCCGGGGCTCTCGTTCAAATGCATTGGCAGCATGCCTGGACAAGGCGTTTTGTTGAGTTTGGTGGTCTGGAAGCAGGAATTGAGGAAGATTACTCTATAACAATATTTGTAAGCCTTGCAACCAGTTGATGGCTTTAAAGCAGAAAAAGCGTAATTCTAACAGCTGCCTTTGCTGTATTTGAGAAGGGCACTGCAGATGTGTTTCCTATTATGCTGCACAAAAGGTGCCAACCTAGCAAGCAGTCATCAGTCTATCGAAAAGAAACCGTCTGTTCACATTTTGTGAACGCAGGCATGTGAATGCGAATGGTTTATGCACCTCATCTTGGAGACAGGCAGGCTCCCAGCCAGTTAAAAAATGCCCTCTCCCATTAAAACTTTCACTTTTCAAAATCCAAAGCACTCTTCCTATTTAGCATCTTAGAACTGAACGGAAACATTGATATGTTTACAGCTGCAGTGAAGGGTAGAGTTAAGTACAGCAGTGATGCGAACTGCAGAGATCAGTGTAATATAACATTACCCTTGTGAAATGCAATTATTCTAGCTCTCGTTTTTAAATAGTTGTTTTTCTCAGTGTGAAAGCTAAATCACACAACATAACAATTTTATATGTAAAGATGTAAGATTTTTGTTCCCAGCAAATTTCCTTTGATTTTACAGGTGAAACTGCATGCAAGGAAACCTTTTCTTAAAACCCACAGGGGATTCACAGTGCAAAAGTGAAAAATGCCCTCCAACAAACCAACCCAGGGGAGTGAGGCTAAAAGGGATGTCTTCTCCTCTTGTTTCACATGGACAGGTAAGGGGAGGTGGAACGCAGAGTAGGAACTTCCAGTGCATCCTTCACAGTGTGTCAATTTCTCTGTTTACACAAAAGGTATCATTGGTTTCAGTGAGGGAGTAATATGTATATAGAACTAAAATTAGGCTGTGATTATAGGCTTAGAGCCTTAACCAGACTGTGATTCTTAACTCAAGGTGTTTCAGTGAGATTATGACTTCAACTCTTGGCTGGAAGTGTTGAGAAAGAGTAGGAGGAAGCAGGGGTCCAACTCTTCCAGCCCAAAATACTGCACCTGAAATACTACCATACTGGAATTTTATCACAGGAATGGAAACAAAGGGATGTAAAAAGTTAAGAAAAATTAGAAACTTTGGTTAAAGGGTAGATCCTTCTTAACTTGTAAATTAATTCTCATGCATTCTTCATCATTCAGTATATAACATTTGACTCCCACAGTTGAGATTTAATTACAAAACTGCACCAAACTTTCACAGGTAACCTCTAAACGCAGCCATCATTCTAGTAGGACAGGCTGAAGGGAAAGACGTTCTCCTCAATGATTTATGAGCAGCACGTATTAAGTATCCAATGCATGCCAGGTAATTGTACTGAGATACTAGGTTTTCACACCAGGTAAACAAATAAGAATAATGGAAAAACAACTGATTAACAGTTAGCTAAGTGCATCTGTGGGCAGTGTGCTTCAGCTCCGAAATGCAAAGCTTGTCATGCAGACAATAGCTGCTGTCCCTTACAGGTCACCAGCTCTGCAGGGGTGAGAGCCAGAGGCCTGCAACAGGAGACCTTGAGAAAGGGCAGAGGAAAAGATGGAGGGTGGGTGATGGTTTTTGTGGTAAAAAGGTGGGCAGCTTGACTTCAGAGCTTCAACTACGGCAAGTTCAAGTGTGACAGAAAATGTGCTGGCTCTGGCCATGCCATGGACACGGGCAGCAGTACACGACAGGCTGTGTGTATCCATCCTGTGTGTATATAGAATTATGCCTGCAAAGGGCCTGCTAGTGAGCAGCCCTGCCTCAGCCCTAGATTTATTCCATCTGTTATTAATGATGACCCCGAAGAACTGAAAGGAAGCTGCCCTTGCTCCTCCTGAGGGTCACTGACACACTGGTGAACCCAGTTTGTTTTCCAGCATCAGGTGTCTGGGCCAAGGGCCTGCCGGCTGTCCCTCCACAGCCATGCTGTGGGAGCGCAGGGCTGGGCTGCCTGCAGCCCCTGGGCTTGGAGCGGGGCTGGGTGGCCCCGCACATGGGGTGTGCAGCTCCACAGGGCTGGGGTGAGGCTGGGGGTGCTGCTGGAGTGCACTCAAAGGCAATGCTTCATGCGGCAGCATGGCAGTACTTTGAGAATTGAGTTGAACCAGCCTATGGTGGGGACGCGTTCGTTTTTGTATGTAAAACTTCACATCCATTATGTCACGGATACAGCATAGCGTTCTCTCAAATTGTTTGTAATTCAGCATTTAAAATGATACGGTGTTGTAAGTTAAGCAATTATCAAGACCTCAATTCCGAGACACAGAGGTTCCAGGTTATAGGTCTCCTGAGTTTTATTTACTTTAATTCATGTCAGCTCATTATCAACCTCATCAGCAAGTGCAGACTTAAAAGTAAGCCTGGATCAGTCATTATTCTGCGTACACACATGTGGATTAGGGCTCTTTTCATCTGTACAGTTTGGGAAAGGGGGGTGGAAATCTATATTGTTTCACTTTCCATTATTCAAATTTGGGAAATAATTTTTAAATGAGTCAGGAAGGCCACGGAGATCACTAATAACATCTTTTGTATCAGAAGTAATTTGGTTTGTAACTCTCTGTGATAAAATCAAATAATCCTTTTATATCTGACCAAAATTACTTTGTAGAGTTCATGTTCTGTTGCTAATAATTATCATCCCAGTGTGTCTTTGAGCCTTTAGGCATTATGCTATGCCGATTTGCACGAGGAGGGTATGAGAACTGGAGACCCGATGGCTATGTCTGATGGGTTCTCTGAGATGCACAAACTTCTCAGCTGGCTCCTGAGTAAGATGGGCACAAGTGGCCAAGCACTATGGAAATATCTCACAAACTACAGACCACTCTGCATGTCCAGGAAGATGTCATAGTTCACCACCCCAACCTCCTCCATTCAGCCCAGCTTAGTCCTACAGACTTTCAAAGGATAACAACCAACTTTAAAAATCACATCACTTGGTCACTAATTAAGCACTATCGTTCTCATTTCAAACCGTGTTGTTTCAAACTAAGAACGCAGGATTTCTAAACTCCTGTGGGAAAGCATCAACTTAAGGTTTAACTTATTTTTTTGTAAAACTGTGGGCAAACTTCTTCATCTTTGCAAAGTCATGTCTCTGTCCCCAGGGATTTCTTGCTGCACTAAATCTCATAGCTATGTTTCTCATTTTGGGCATCACTCTGCACAGGTGGAGAAATACGATTCTAGTTTCTTCTCGGAAGCTTTACTTTATTCAGATTTCAACATAAAACATAGTAAGTGTTGGTGTGCTAGTCAGAATTTCATAATTTATTGGCCATGTGCTGATGAATATAGAGGTGAATCCTCTTTACTTTCCCTTCCACTCAGAGGTCAATCTAAAACCTACAGAATACAAGCTGTTTTCTAATGTTAGCCACTGTATTAATTTCAATGCAGGGATGTCATCCCTATATGCATTTTCAAGATGCATCCATCACCAGGACTTCGCCTGGAGCACAGGGCTGGTCATGCACTGCATGCCTGCTACCAGAATGTGCACTGTGCATGTGCTAACAGCAGTGGGACAGAAAGAGAAGCCCTCATGTTGCACTTTTAGAAACTATACACTCTTCTTCCAAGGGGCATGAAGTTGCAGAGCCTTAGGGTTGTCTGTGGCGGTCTCTGCCAGCTCTGCCATTGAGCTGAGCGTGCATAGTGTCCTATTTAAAAGCAGATGTAAAAATGAGGCAGGCAGGGAGAGATCATTTCTCAGATAATCTGGAGTCAGGCCATTCGGGCCTCAGCAGATTGTAACTGATATCTTGATTTTCAGCAGGAAGGAAATGGGTGGCCAGGACAGTGTAATGAAAGGCTTTATTACCATATGGCACCTTACAAAGCTTGACTATTGTACAGTGACAAAGAATGAAAACTGCTTATTCAGATGAGCCCAAAAAGGCGAAAATAAAATCAAACTTTGCCAAGAGCCTAAAGACAGTGTGAAAAAAAGACCTTGGCTGGCACATTAAGTATGGTCCCCTCCCTTGTGGTCCTTGTTGAGGTATTCCACTGAGGTGACATTACTCTGCTATCTAACATGGTATTGATACCAAAGCGCAGCTTTTGTCTGTGCAATCACTGTATGACTGCCGGACTTTCTTTTCTGTGGCAGAGCAATAGCAGGGAAGGCCAGCAAGGAGCAGCAGCTGCTGCAAGGGGTGCAAAGTTCTGGAGTGTGACAAAGCCTTGGCAGCAGCGGCTGGCACTTGTTTTCCCTCACTTTTGGTGGAAAAGTGTGTCAATGGATGTCAAGGTAAATTCTTCTCTTTCTCCCTTTCTTCCCTTCCCCCTCAACTCCCTCTCTCAAGGCTGTCTTTGTGTCATCTCTTCAAAGTACACTACCTGTAAAATATTGATTCACAGCAGGCTGAGCTGGCAGGTTTAGATTTCTTTTTCACTGGCAGCAATAATAAACTACTACAGACAGTGCAGACTCAGTACCAGTCTCATCATTGCACCACAAGCACATCAGTCTGTCTTCTGCATGACTCAAGATAATGAAAAAAAAGACCCAAAGGTATGTGGAAAGGAAGAAGGAGCTGAGCAACAACCACCAGAGACATCAAAGGTGCCTAAGGAGGCTGTAAGTTGAGGATGTAGCAAGTGGCACCCTAAATAGCAGTAACGGCAGCTCTGTTTATTCAAAATAACTTGTCAGAAAAAAACAATACAGTAAAACAACCAGTGCCACCTGAAACAACAAACTAGAATAAATAAACCCTCTCCTCCCTCTGTTCAGCTTAAAAACAGGAATACCACCCACTCCTAGCCTGGTCTTTATGTTGATGAAAAAAGTGTCAGGAGTGATTACAGGAAGGTAAAAAAGACCCTCAATAGCTTATGGCAGTGCTATGAAGATTGTGCCTGGTGGGAATGGCGGGTAGACACACGTGTGCTATGAAATGTGTTCTGTTTTGATCACAGGCATCGCTTCCCTGGCTTACTAGCAGTGAAAGGAGCAAGGAGAGGTTTTGACATAAGCCAGGGTCCTGCTCTGCTGGCACTGCCCTGCTCTGCAGCGCTGAGGTGACAGCGACACGCTGGCAGGGGACAGAGCACATGCTGTCTGCGAACAGCTGGGGCCTGGGGACATGATCAGGTTAAGCTGGAGCAGTGTATTCTTTCGGTTAGTACACCTGCTGTATTACTATTCTGCTGAATATATATGTATATATGTATGTATGTATATATGTATGACCTTTTTTTTTCCCATTCAGCTGTTGCTATTTTTATTCTAAACAGCTCCCAGGTGGGAAAAAAATAGGAAAACATTATATTATCATTTCTGTTTCTTTTTTTGTTGTTGCCACTTTCCTCACATTTAAGAGCTTGGTGGAAGGAAAAGCAAACTGATGATGCCAATAAGATGACAGGGAGAGGCCAGGGCTCTAGTTCTGTGTTCTGCTTTTACTGAATCTTTCAGAAAGTGGTTCAAGCTGTTTTGACATCCAGAAATGGAGCTACACGTGGCTGGGGGCCTCCTCAACTGTCACCATGTAGGATCTCGTCCTCTGACGTCTTTTTCTCATGGGCAAAAAGAGACAGACTATGAGAGGAGAGCATTTTTGCAGCAAGTTGTCCTTCGTGCAGGCTTGTCTCACCATGCTGCTGTGGGGAGAGGTTTGCCATGTAAAGAACTAATCATACATTCTTGTTTTACTTATTTTGAAGGGTGTGGGGCAGCTCTTGGTTCCTCTGAGATTTGCACCTTGCACAGCTCCAGCAAAGTTGTTGATCAAAGGGGCCAGAAAGCATCTCTGAGTCCAGAAGAGACAGTCCTGCAGGCTACCATCTGTTCCTCTTAACTTTCAGAGCCAACACTCCATTGGAAATCCCTTCCAGCAGAGGACCTGGCTAGACCAAGGAGCCACTGCTACAGTGTGGCCAGTGGGACGGCATTTTGGCTGTTTCCAAGCAGACACTGAGGGACTTTGGAAGGTGGTAAGAGGAACAATACTGCCCAGCTTTGGGTCTTCCTGGCTGTCTGTGTCTAAGCTGTTTCCCTAGACAGGTCTGATGAAGATGAGGAAGCACTTTTGTGTGTGTACTTTGCCTGGGCTGCTATGGGACTCTTGCTCAGGGAGTCATATCACAGCAATGCCTGTGTCCAGCCTCTAGTAGAGGGTTGTTCAGCTGCCATCTGACAAGGTGACCAAAAGGTGTCACACTCTGACAGTGCTGTAAAGTCTGTCTGAGTGTGAAGTACTCAGAAACTAGAGATCGTGTCTCCAGAGTTGCCTCAAGGACCCTTGATGCCTGGCCAGCAGTGCTGATGGTCCTGGGGCTGGCGATGGATGTGTATGCACCCACCAGGCATCCAAGGCCAGGCAGTGTCTAACTGTGAAGCCCATGCTAAGCATGGCAGGGATTCATGTCCCTTGTTATTACCCAATGAGTAATTTTCACAAAACCTCTAGGAATACCATGTCTTTGAGAAATCTAGCTCCTCTGGCCAAGGGGATCAGAATTTACTAAGGAACAGTAGGTACATAAACATCATTTCCTTATGAACCAGGGCTTGTACTGAAGACAAACTCACCTCGGTCCAGGAACAAGCACTGTTTCCAGGACTCAGGTCTCAGCAACATAGAAGAAGTCAGGAGGTGATAATGCTGTGGTTACAGTTTTGATGGGTACTACCATGACTTTGGTACTTGATGTCCATAATTCAGCACCAAGTTTTGTCAGTGGGGTTTTCCTGCTGCATCCACCATCTGCATCACTGAGTGCAAGGAAGGAAGCAGCTCCCTTCCCAGGTATCCTCTGCTTATTTAGATGTGCCCTCCCTTGTATTGCTGGCCAGGATATCGGGCCTTCATTTTGTGACTCCCTCTGCAGGAGGCCACACTCCCCTCAGCAGAAAGGTGAGGATGAGAGAAGCAAGGAACTTGCATCCTGTCGACGGTTTATGGGCTGGTCTGGCCCGG
>PPHD01030065.1:0-10434 GCA_002909625.1 Bambusicola thoracicus
CTCTTTCAACTTAAAACCGTTCCCCCTTGTCCTGCTGTTATCTACCCTTTCAAAGAGTTTACTCCCTTCCTGTTTATAGGCTCCCTTCAGGTACTGAAAGGCTGCAATGAGGTCACCCCGCAGCCTTCTCTTCTCCAGGCTGAATAAGCCCAGCTTCCTCAGCCTGGATATAAGCATGTTTTAATGTCTCTTATGCCTGTTGCACAGCAGCAGATAACCTTGAAAGACTCATTTAATTGTGATGATGTGCAGATTTGCAATCTGTGTTTTTCAACAGAATCACAAGGAAATTGCACTAAAAGTCGTATTTTTTTTTCATTATTTTGCTTCTTTGACAGATAATTGCTCTAGCAAAACTGCTCTCTGATGAAAATTCATTTGACTCACACTGTTGATAACAGTAATTTCCTTCTCTTATCAGCAATTGAGTGTGACATACCAAGTTGGCTATATCATTTGATATAGAAATAACATTAGTGTGAAACTCAATCTGACCAAGAATTTTGTGTCAGTCACAAATCATTTCATTGGCCATAAGGAAGTTTCTGCTGCATGATGGCAAGTTAGCGCTCAATGAACTGAATTGTAGATTTTTTCCTTTTTCTGCGTCACTGGGAATTCATAAGCATTTACCTGTGAGATGAAATAACCTACTGCATAGAAATATAACTACAGAGCATTCTTAGGCTGGCAATCATCATCTTCTAGTTGAGAATTAGGTGTCTGGCATGGGAATGTCTTCAGTGTCATGTATGGCTCTGAAATGCAGAGAGATGAAAATGACAAAGAAATAATTTAAAGGCAGACAATGTCATGTTATTAATGCTCAAGTTCTTTCCAGATGACTTTAGACCTATAACAAAAGAGGAATCTAGTCACTATGACTTCATCTGCATTATGTGCAAAAAGGCTTTATGCCATTCCTTGACTGTTCTGCCCACCTAAGATCTGAATGGTGTTCCAGGAGTGTCTGTGTCTGTTTATGATCAAAGCCCACCTGATTAGTTCCTTACTTTGATATCTCTGTTTCCTGAGTTTTGAGTCTAATGAAGACAAACACGTTTATTTCATTGCATGACAATTTATTGAAAAAACTGTTACTGCAGAAATAAGACTGCTTACAAGTTACGTTTTTGTAATAATGCAATAAACCACTGGCTTTGGAAAAAAACTAAAGCTGTGGGTGTTCTGTCCCTGGAGGTGTTCAAGGCCAGGTTGGATGGAGCCCGGAACACCCTGATCCAGTAAGTAATTTATTGGCTGGCAACCCCGCCTATGGCAGGTGGGATGGAACAAGATGTTCTGTAAAGTTGCTTTCAACCCAAGCCATCCTATGATTCTGTTATATGATTTCCTCCAATATGGAAATGTAAAACTGATAACTCATGGAGAATCTGTGTGATTTATTTAAAATGCAGTTTTGTTTCTTTTGCAAAAAAAAAAAAACAGAACAGTAGTCATATGGAAGAAGTCACAGAACACTAAATTTACTTTGCTACTATATCAACACACCAGCAGTTGTTCAGCTTTAAATTTAAAACAGGTTTATATTTAGAAAAGAAGCATTTCAGAATTTGACCTGGTATTTGAAATATTTATTTTATCATATTATAGTTTCTCGATGTTCCAAACTATTCGTTATTTGTTGCTCGGTTTTCTCTAAGAAAAGAATTAATATCTATATTAAGAATTTGCTATTGAAAAACACAGTGCATCATTAAAACATGATCTAAGTTAACTCCTTGATGTCTACTAGATCAGTCTATTCAACTTTTCTAAACTGTACAGCTGAAGGTTGTCTAAAATATACAACATATTACTACTGTAATATGAATTATTTTAGATGCAGATTTCTAATAAATAAGCCTCAACAGGGTAAAATGGCCTATGTCCATAAATCCCTTTCCTACATAGATTCTCTAAATTTCTAGTTTTTAGCAAACTCTATATTTTCAACATTTTGGATCATATTGTGTCCCAAAGAACTCAGTTTGAGTACATGAGAGAAGGTTCTACTTCCTTATTATGAGTGGAGGTAAAGGTTTGAAGCATAATTAAGTCACTTCCCTGCTTCGAATCTCAACCTCTGCTTACTGTTTAATAATAACATCATATAATTAAGCTTGAGATTTAGACTTGTTTTTCTCCTAAAACCTGCTACTCTGAAGAATATATCTTATTCAGAAGACAACATCTAACTCCTTCAGAGCCTTGCCTTTAGAGACAGTTAAGGTAAGAAATAGTTATATAGTTATATATATAAACTGAATGCCTGTTCTTGTGATTCTATGTATGTACATTTATACATACTTACCAGCCTTATAAGCTGATCATGAGCAGATGTTCTAACCATGTTCAGTTTAACACCATGTTATTATTTAGTTACTTTCTCATTTATTCTCTTTTTTTTCCTTCATTTAGCCACCAGATAATGGGCCTCCGCCATTACCGACATCGTCCCTTCCTGAAGGCTATTATGAAGAGGCAGTGCCACTTAGTCCTGGCAAGGCTCCTGAATATATCACTTCCAGTGAGTAGTGTATATCCAGATTAGTTTCACAGCAATTACTAATTCTAGTGTCTTTCAGCTTTTTTTAGAATTCAACAGTTATATCTCTATTAGTGCTGTCTTACGTCATACGTGTAGTTTAACTGTCCTCACCAGCCATGTGTTGTTTTGGTATGCAGAAATGTTTTGATCTGCACAAACCAGGGTCCTTTTAGAAGAAAGTAAATCTGGAGCTCCAAGTTAGGTGCACATTAATGTTTCAACTGCTATTGTAGGCAGAAGTTCCTTATTGGTCCTCTGGGCATGAATGTACTGGGGACATTTGAACCAGGGGTCCAGAGTTAAGTATTGTCTACTCCTCTGGACTGCTGATAGTGTAAATGTAGAGGCCTCAGAAATTGGTCTTGATCTGCAGATCTATTGTTATGCTCTTATTGCACTGATTTACTTGCTAAAGTATACAAATAAAAAGCAAAAAATTGTCTTTTCTAAAGTGAGTGATTATTGAAAATATGCAGAATTTCTATCGATTAGATGATGTAGCGACACATCATTTATACTGGCTCCCATAAGCCATGTTTAATGCACGTCAGTGTTACAGTAACTGCTCGTTTTGTGCAAATGGCATAGGGTAGTCCCCCAGGTGACCTTTAAAACTTCCTTTGGCAGCACACAAATACTCTCTATCAAGTTCCACTACTTATGCAAAGACTCACTGCACTTAAGAGGAGACAGGATGAGGGCACAGTAAAAAGAATGTATGCATGGTGTTTTATAATAAAAAGTTACCAAGATTTTCCCTTTTGCTACTCTTTTTTATTGGGTGGGGTAATTTAATACTTGTGTATGGCCTATTCATTTTTTTTATGTGTGTGTGTTCCAAAGGCTAAAGGGATATCTGCCTCCATTTTTAGCTGTTCCTACTATTTGAACCAAAGCAAAAGCATAAAATAATATTTCTGTCCTTAAAGTACTTCCATAGGCGTCACCTTAAAACATTAATTATACATTTGTACACTGTGTGTCAGGGAAATTTGCTTGTCGTTTTGTGTTAGCTCTAAACATAACCAAACCAAGGTAGCTGGCAGCTCTTAATTTAGCTGGGAAATTCAAGATTGGAAGGAATTTCATATAATGCAAAGTAAATGAAGGAACTTAGCAGGGCAGCAGGATCACTCCTCTTCTTACATCCTTGAAATGCTGCAGGGTGGTCCTGCTATACCCTGCAATCTGGTGAGCTGCTGACTTGTGTTTTGTTATTAAACAAAAGTTATACTCAGACAGGAAAATATTAATAGCACAGATATTAATAGCATGGCTAGAGGATCACCTAGGAAAAAAAATGGCACAGTATGAAACTGATATCTTTTTGTACTTAACCATCCAAATCCACAACAATATTTAGGATCTCAGCATTCAAATTTCATTAATACTTCCATAAATGTTAGTATATATACCCAGACATCTAAAGTTTTTTACACTAACTTATCAGTGCAAAAGTGTCACCGCCCTGCTGTGATTTTGCTAAATTTTCTTATGTCCTTAGCTTTTAATTTGTATTAAAAATCATCCATTCTTCTTCCATAGTTAAGTTGCTTTTACATTTAATATACCATTAGCAATTTATCTACACTCAATCAAAATTTTCACAAAACCTAGTGTATCTGGCTATTAAAATAAGCCACCAAAGCACTGTATTAACCAAAGAAGGAACCTATAGCTAATCAGACTGCTGAGATAAAGAAGACCATAACAGCAAGTTTCTGGAGGTATAAGAAATGAAAGAATAAACTTTTAAATAACTGTTGGGATAGATGCAGTTATCTTAAGCAAATATTCCTACAGAGTACTTTTGTAATATCACTAGTAAAAAGGAAATTTTCATACTACATACTATACTTGAAATCATTAAAGTCACTCAGATTTCATTAGATTTGACAAAACCCAAAAACTGTTTATTTTGGACAGATGCTTTTCACTTTTATTTTTTCCTACAGGGTCTTTATAGTTCTCTCCTTTCTCCCCACCACAACCACTCCAAAACCTTAAGAGTCTGTTGACACATACATGTGGGCAATACATTTTCAGATCTTAATTATAATTTCAAGTGCAGCCTCATCTATATATTTTTTAAAATTTCTCTCTTAAATGAAGATCAAACTGTTGTGTAGATTTTTGTGCCACCACAAATGAGATCAGAATATCTTAGGTTGATTTGGAGATGAAGAGCTCTGGGTGTATCCTGTTGTCAGTTGCACACAGGTTAGGACAGACACACAAAAAGCTCACCAGCAATTCAGTCCCTTGTTTTATTCCTGAGTGCCATGGGTCTCTTTCTTATGTCCCAGGCTGTGTCCCAAGTATCTAGCTAAAACAAATGAGAGATTTTCTTCCTTGAAGTATTTGGGTAAAATTTAATCTACTGGAAATATTCCAAGCAATTCTTCTCCATGGGGAGATTCTTCACTTCTCCACGTGCCACTGGAAAACAAGTGTGCCTTCATGTCTCAGTTATTATCTGAGGGGCTTCATATATACCCACACGATCAACTAAATATGCATGGTGGAAATGAGGGCTCTGTAGTAATAGAAAATAAGTTTTGTAGTAGAGGATACTGCTAGAGAGCTGTGTGCTTTATTGAAAGCTTAAGGACTAAACAAAGATTGTGAAATTAAAAAGAAATCTTGCCACTGCTTCATGAAACTTGGAGCAGGATTGAACTACTTTGACTAAGCACACAATAAGAAGTTTTTCTGCAGAATGGTTTTAACTTGAGCAGAATCCATAGTTCAGGGAACATCATCATCTATCCAACATTAATCATATCTCTGCAGGTGCTGTAATTGTGAATTGCAAGAAATATTATGACAGGTAGATAATACCCCACAATTTATTCTTGTGACCTCTGTCATATGTTTATTTCTTAACATGCTGTATTAATATTTACATTTCTGTGCCTACATTCTGCATTATGCAGTCAATGAGGTTAAGATGTTTTCTCTGTAAAAGAACTACAAAAGATGAAAGTATCTGCCAAGTAATGCTTTGAAGATAGTAAAGCTATTTATTCCCAGCTTGTTTCTCAATTAAAATTCACAAGGCTTCAGCACCTTCCGTCTCCTATAAAATTTCATAATGGTAACACATCTTTTATTCAATTAACTTAATGTACTGATATTACTAAGCGCTGAAACAGTAGTTTGTTCATGGCTGACATTCAAAAGCCTTAGCTTAAAAAGACACCCTGTTGGGCTCTTCAGTTATTTCTGTACACTTTATGGCTAAATGTTTTAACTTGACACTCTCACGCTTTTCTTGAAGATTATGATTCAGATGCTATGAGCAGCTCTTACGAATCCTATGATGAAGAGGAAGAGGATGGAAAGGGGAAGAAAATGAGACATCAGTGGCCTTCTGAGGAGGCCTCTATGGATCTGGTGAAGGATGCCAAAATTTGTGCCTTCCTACTTAGAAAGAAACGATTTGGGCAATGGACCAAACTACTGTGTGTTATCAAAGAAAACAAACTACTGGTAATTCTTATTTCTATCTGGCTGTATTTTCTTTCTACCTTTTAGACTATGTATTTATTTTTATAGAGATTTGGAATAAGTTCTGCAAACAGTGGCCAAGTCTACCGTAACCTGACCAATGAGTTCGGTTATGATTTACCCAAGAATGTGAAAACTACTGAAATTGTAAGCGTATCGTGTAGCCACTTAGAACTTAGACTTTTATTGCTCTTAAACCCAGTCAGTTCCCTGATATAGGAAAGAAAGTCTAGCCTATTAGCTTTTACTGTATTTCATTTGGAGAAAAAATTGCTGAAACTATAAATCCAATCTTTCATTCCCCGTGGACCAAAAATCTCACAGGGAGCTTTGTGTATGAACTGTTGGATCAGACTGCTGGAGAGAAAAGTCCCTTGTTAGACTTAGAGCTCACTTGGCAGCATATGCTGTTGTAATGTATACACTTTAAACTAAACCTTCACCATCTGTTCTGCAGTAATTACAGATGCAGTATTCACATGATGCACAGCTGCATTATAGAAATACATCCACTTGTTAGTGGATATATTTGTTTCTGAAGCAAATCTGTCATGTTTCTGAATGATTGGAGGCACCAGTAAAAGATTCTGAAAGTTAGTAAATTGTCAGCTTATAGAACTCTTTTTGTTTGTTGAAAAGAAGGTCTAATTGAGATTCATTTCTGTGATATTTAAAGCAATCTGAGGCTTATAGTAACATATCAGCTGGGGCCTTCCAGTCTTCCAGCCTGGTGTTTGTGATAGGTCTAGCTAATTATGTAAGTAGTAATTATTATAATATCCCACCTATTAAAAGCTGATTAACATGTGATAGAAAATTTTCTGTAGAATCTCACTATACTGCATGAGTGCATGACAGCTTAGGGGTGTTCGCTTTCCAAGTACATTAACAGTTATTGGCTGAGTGGGAACTATCACAATATGAAATAGTAATATCTGGGTAAGAGGCTTCTGGAAATCTAGCTGGAGTTCATTTGCTAGTTTCCCATGGTTACTGAGCATTTAATGCTTGTATCCACAAACACAAGAAATGCTTAATGTGATTTGGTTTGTATTATGTTGTTGTAACGTCACTATTTTTAGTCAACACTTTTATCTACATATAACAGAACCAAGTCAGGTTTCAGGACCATACAATTACAGCTTGAAGAAAAGAAAGAAGAAAAAGGTTAAGAAGCAAATTTTCTCAGAAGTCACACAGTATTTCTTCTAGAATTATGTTTGTTGTTCTATAGAGAAATATGTTATTTTTTTCTCTTTTCCTGTAGCCACATGTGTGGTTTGCAAAGATTTTTCTCTTTGTAGGGATTGTCTTTCAATAATTCCGTTATGGGTTTTAAGAAAATATAGATCCCAATAGGAGTTTAATGACCAAATTACACAAGATTGGTTTATTGTTTGAAGGAGGACTTGGAGATATAACTTATGAGATAGGCAAGTAAAACAAATATATGTTCTGAGGGATTAGAAATTGCCTGCATTATCACTGCAGCTTTTATTATAAAACAAAAATGTTTTAATTAGAATTAGACATTAAGAATAAGACTTAGTAGGGAATTGTTTTTCACATAAAGTCACCTAATATATAAATACTTCAGTTTTAATAATGCATAACTAAAAATAATAATAATAATAATAATTACTGTAAAGGAATCTGTATGCTATTAAATGCTGCTTAAAGTGGCTAATGTTGTATGTCTTCTAGGTTCCATAGCTTGAAAACTTAAGTTTTTTGCAATTACAACCTTAAAAGCTGTGACCAAGCGGGAGAAATGTTGAGTTAATTGGCCTTGGAGAGAGAGGAAGATGATGAGTGGTTTGCAGAGAGTGGCTGTATTTGTTCAGTCTAAGTTGGAGTATTTATGACATCCTTCTCAGAGCTACTGTCCTGCTGACAGTTTGCATCATAGCTTGAATATGCAGAAATCCATGTGCTTTATTCTGTTCACATACATATATTCTACATATGTATATACCAGTCAGTGTTTAATACCAGATACCTTTTTAGCCTTCATGCTTATTTGTATGAGTAAAAGCCCAACTAACACTGGTATATAAAATGGGCATTCATATACACAGCTGGAAATTGTTCTGCAGTCTGGCACTCAATGACAGCTTTCTGAAACTCAGCTATACTGATCTGCTAGAAGAATAGGAATTAGGTCAGCAGGACAAGTGACATAGTGTGAAACTCTTCACCTTCAAATCACCAGTTCAAACACAGATTAAGTCCTCAGTAATCCAGCATGGAATGGCTGTTCTTTGACAGCACTTGGTACACAGGGAAAAAAAATAATGGATAATTCATATAGTTTTAGCTAGAAGCTTAAAGAGTAGACCAACATTTTTGTGATTTTTTGCAGTGAATGATGAAACTGAATTAGTTGAAAAACTACAGTCCTGTGGCCTTGCCCTCTTTCTACACTGTGACAAATTTTACTACTTATCTGAACAAAAAGGGCAGCTGAATAAGGTGTCCATCTGTTCCTGAGTGATGGCAGCATGTAGGCACCCCCCCAGCTTTGCCTTGATGGTACTGGAGGACAGGCTCAGCATCTGGGTTTGAAAGTCATTAACTGTACAAGCATGTTCTGCTGCTATCTGTGAAGAGACACCTGAAATCACCCACTCCATACTTTATGGAGGCCAAGGTTGAATCGTAAAGATAACCCAGAGATCCTTAATGCCCTCTATATGTTGTACCTGTCCTGCAACAGCAGATCTCTATTAATTACAGTCTGGAAGCAATTTTTCTTTACAATGAGAATGAGAAGGAGAAATGTGAAGCTAGCAGTGGCTAAGCTCCATGCTATGTAGTAAAGGGGTCTGTGGAAAATACTAAAAATAGAATTTCTATATTATAACAGCTTTCTTCCAAAGTTCAGAAAGATGAGATCTAACTTTTGACCTTTCCTTACATTTTACAGTGTTACAAAAGTTCTAAGGACCAGCAGCCGCAGATGGAGCTGCTCCTGAATGACTGTAGCATCACCTACATCCCCAAAGACAGCAAAAAGAAGAAACACGAGCTGAAAATCTCTCACCAAGGAGCGGATGCACTAGTTTTGGCAGTACAGAGCAAAGAGCAGGCGGAGCAGTGGCTAAAGGTATGGGGTAACCACTTAAATCCCAGCCAGTCTGAGACGGCAGAAATCCAGACTTAAAGGTCTGGCCTCGAGGCAGCAACTTGGGCAAACAGAAGCTCAGCATCACAAAGCTGCTGCGGGTGCCTGTGCTTTTCACTGCTAGCAGCACAATAATTGCCACCAAGAGGGGAGATGACAATTCCCTTCCATTTTTATCTCTAGCTCATTCTGCAGAATCATTTGGTGGTTCAGATTCCCTCAGGTAAAGGGAGCTGGCACTCAGCATGCTTTTTGTGCATCAACGTAGCAGCTGAGGCTACCATGCAAAATTGGGCATACCACCATCACAGTCATCTTTTTATAAAAGAGGTAACTCCGAGGAGTTACCTGCTTGAATTGCTCAGGAGGAGGAAAAAATACTCAGATTCTTGAAGTCAGTTAAAGTTTACTGGTTCTCATGGAGCAGTGCATCCTCTGTTACAGTTTGCTCTGGAAAAGATAGTTCAGAGAAACAGGATTTTGTCATTTTTCACCTTTCTGTTTGGTGTCTGAAAATGTGGAAAACTATGGTGCAAGGGCAGCAGTTTTATGCTGGACTTCGCCAATCTCAGATAATGGATAATGGAGTTCAGTGAGGTAGTGTGGGAAACCACTGTGCTTTTAGTGGCTTGGTTTAAGACCTTTAAATCCAGCCTTTTAAATGCATGTTGAAAGTCTAAATGCATAAGACTGATCAGGCATTCTCTATGCTGTGCTCCGATCTAACCTTATATGGTACTTATTTTGCTGAGAATAAATTGTATTTCTCCAAACACAATTGAATTAAACACATAGGAATTTCCTGATGACAGTTTTGTTTTTTGTAGAAGGGAGGAGAGAGAAAATGCAGTTTAAGGGGTATGAGCTCTGCTGTGGGCTAACTGACCAAGTGGAAAATTAATCTGTAATTTCCTATTTTGCAACATTAGAATATACCTTTTGGGGTTTGCAGGATGTCTATGTTTAGTTTTGAATGGGAGTTTGCATTTTGTCTTAAAAAATGCACTCTGTTTTCTCTTTTTAATAGAAACTAATCATTATTTTTAGGCATCTTCTAACACCGGTATCTTAAGTTTTAAAACAAAGGGCCATCTGAGTGTCCTACTAACTCACCTCAAATTCAAAAACATGGATGGGAATGAAAAGAAATTCATCAGTCGTACTCTTTGCTGAGGGAATTCCACTTCAGTTAGTAACTGCCCCATTATTTCCTGTCTTGTTCTAAACTTGGGTTTAGTAAAGCTGAATA
>PPHD01030066.1:0-10434 GCA_002909625.1 Bambusicola thoracicus
TTTAAGGACAGCTCAGTTTAGATCAAATGCTCAAGGGATAGAAGCTCAGCTTCCTGGCCCTCCCAAAGGGCACTCTTCACTTACTTTCCAGAAACTAACTTAGTAAAGTTTAAGATCTTTGTCCTAAAAAATCATCACATTAATTTGGAATACTTTTGTAGTAACTAGAAAATCTAGGTTTGAATCCACTAAAATTTGAGCTGAGTAGGTTTTTAATTTTTCTGTGTGCACATGCTTTGAATTCATTTAAAAAGAGTTACTGTACAATTTTTTGATAACTGTTTCTGCTTTCCAAGTAAATAAACATTCCGGGATTTGCATTCCGGGATTAAGCATTTCTTCAGAAAAACTCTTGTTCTTAATGTCTCTCATTAGCTCTCTTCATCTCTTCAGGTAGATCCTGATGGGAATACTAGATACCTAGACTCACATTAGTAAAAAGAGAAAGAAAAATGAAGAGTATTTGGCCTTATAATTTTTTGGAAGGGATTCTACATCTCTTCAGAGTGAGATACCATCATCCATCTCATGGTTGCCCATAATGAACACCTGCTTGCTAACAAAAAATTTGTATTTTCATAATGTCAAAATTTTGCAGTCTAAAATAGCTCCCTTTGCCTCCTTAAAAACTGACACAATCTGAGATTTTCATATTGAATCATCTCTGGTGTGTAAAAGCAAAAGAAATCTTCATAAATATTTCAGTTTTATTCTGTAAAATTAGTGGACACCATTAGTGGATATCCATCAGCTCATTCAAATTTCATAACAGAATTTCAGCCCAGGTGCTGGGTAATACAGATTTGTCTGTCTTATAAGTAATTATTCAAAACCCCAAGAAACTGCCTAGACAAGTTCTGTAGATACAAAGCAATTCTTTTATTCTGAAAAATAGGAATGTTTTAAATTACTTAATGGCAAATCTTTTAACTGTAATTTTGAATAAACAACGCAAAAAGTTCTGTATTCATATCCCAGATGAAAATGAGGGAATTCTTAAGTTTCTAAGTTACTGGATATGCTGAGATAAACAACACATCTAGACATAAAGATAGTGATACGGATTAATTTTTCATATATAAACAGATTTTTAAATATGATTATTTACCTCACCATCAACTTCATCTCATATAGTTTCAACATTTTAATTGGAATTAAGACACATGAAAGTGTGTTTTAGTGATTCGTTAAAAACTGCATCAAGTGTAGTGACAGGCGTAAAGCTAGAGTTTTCACACTTTAAATCTCGTGAGAGATTTATTAATAATCACTGCAAAATTTTAGTATTGATCCTTATCACACTATGGTAATGAATTATTGCATATGACTTATGCATAACTTATAAAAATAGTACATAGCAGAAACTTTGAACAATCTTACAATTACAGAAAATAATTCAGAAGGGAGGAAGATGACAAGTGATAAAAAAAAAAGATTCAGAAATAAAAAGAAAACAATAAAATTAAGACCTGAATAATGTTTCAGAATAGTGATACTATAATGAAATATGCATTGAATAAAAGATACTAAGATGTTGAAAGTTCAACTGTAAGTGTTCTGCAAAGATGGGCTTTCTTCTTTAACTTGAAAAATGCCTCTAATTGTTCCTTCGGCATAATATAGAGGAAAAAATATGCCTTATAGTCATATGCCATGCAGTTGATTCTTAATTGAAAATTAAATACAATTTTAAAAATATAAGTTTTGGATACTATTAAAAGCACACAGTAATGTGATGAAATTCTCTGATTAACAGGCAGAGAGCACTGTGCCAGGCTGTCCCACTGTCCGTGTTACCATCAGTGATGTTAAACATCTTAAGTCCCAGTACTGACTCCCAAGGAACCTCAGTCATTACTGGTCTTCAGTCAAACACTTATCCACTCTCCACAGCACTTTTAGTGTGACCATCCAGACAATTCCTTATCCACTGAGTGGACTTTTCATTAAATTCACGTCTCTCCAGGAATGTTGTGCTAGAAAGTGTCAAATTCCCTGCATAGGTAGATAATATCAGCTGCCCTTCCATTATCTCCACCAGCTCTGTAACCCTGTAGTAGAAGAGCACCAAATTTGTCAGACATATTTGCCCTCAGTGAAGCCATGTTGGCTGTCACCAATCACCTCCTTTCCATACGTGACTTAGCATTGACTTATTTTTGCATTTAAAATGTCCTTGATAATTGAATTACTGTGATGAAGCAGATGCTCTCACCTTTCATATGTTTTTACTGAATTCCAGTTTACTTACATGCCTCTTTGACTTTCACCTCTGGCAGTGATACTCAACAAGGAACAACAAGTGACAAATAATATTTTTGGAACGGAAGAGCTATCTGTCACTTTTTGATCAACTAGGCAGTGTTTTTATAGCCTCTCCATTATTTAAAATATTTTTTTTCCTTTCTTCATAGCAAGCAATTATAAAGTCTGTTTGTGTTGTCTCCTGGCATTTATCATTAGCTAACCTCTAGAAAAAAAAAAAAAAGAAAAAAAAAAGCAATAGCGTTTTCTCTGTTTCTACAGAGAACTAGACTACTAGAACTAGACTAGAACTACATTAACTAGATAGGACTTACTGTGTTCCAAAGGATCAGGCTTAACATAATGAAGAATCTTTGTTCTCACCATCAAAATAGTACACAAGCCAGTTCCTGCCCACAGTTCCTTTGTGCTTTTTTTCCCTTCACATGCACAAACCACACACTAATTTACAACACCCTTTGCTGCCTTATCACATTTGGATTTTATGTCTCCATATCACATCTAGCACAACTGTTTGAAATCACCTTCATTGTTTGCTGTATCTTCTTTTTTTTTTTTTAATTCAATACTCTCACAGATTATCATTCTGTTGTTTCTTTCCAAAAAAGAACAGTAGAGAGCACCATAGTTAGTCAAAGAAGTAATGTAGTAAAACATACTTTTCAGATATCTTGGCTTTTTATCTTCCATCAGACACTCTTATTTCTTCATCTTTTAATGCTCCATTTTTCCCCATACCTCAACCTTACATTACAAAACAGTAATTTCCCTTATTTATCTTTTAATATTGTTGAAGCAGCACAGTGAACAGTATTGTTCATATGAGGGGGCAATTCTACAGTGAGATAGAATGCAAATTGCAACAAGTAATATTAAAAATGTCCTCTAATGAGGTAGTTTGAAATTCATATCTTGATTTGCTTGACAATTATTTTGTTGTTGTTGTTGACATACACAAATGTTAAATCTTTCTTTAAGGAGAAAGGATATTTGTTCGCTTTATTTGGTTTTATCATTGAGATGGCTTTCACAGGAATGATAGCTTAGTGGAACAGCCATGTAAGCTCATGTCTGGCTCTGTCAAGACTCTTTGATTCCCACTTTTAATGTCTTGATTTTGGGTGTAGTCATAAGGAATTGCATCAGCGAGTACCATATAAACTGTCTATTATATGTGAGAGGTAAATAAAAGGTGATGGCTAGAGTTCTAGCTCACAGCATGGGTCATGAATCCCAGAACACTTGGTGGTGCAGCATTGTCTGAGTTTTAAAAGAGTCTGTGTGGGTTGTGCCTGGAAGATTCCTCATGTGTGTAAAAATACTATTTAAAAAGAAAATATTCCAAGTATCTCATAGCTGCTGGACAAAACACTAACAACCCATCATACAGATGAGAGGCATACAGATTATAACAATCAGTGTGATTATCCTGATGGTATTATAGCTGCATCTGTAAAACTAAGCTGAACAGTGAAAACTGGAGTCTTTCAGGAAGAAGGAAAAGGAAGCTACATTCTACTTATTATAGCATGAAACTAGTAAAATGTCACTTTTTCAAGTGTCAAGTAGTTAAAAAAATCTCATCATCACTATGGAATATTCTTGGCTAATACTCACTAAGAAACAGTAAGAAATTCACACAGCTCCTGTGCTACAGAATAGTGAAACATGAGAACTTATTTAGATATGTTGCTTTGTTTCTTGGTGAAGCCAGCTCTTAGTGACAACAAAACTAAAAATCTTTTGAATATAATCAAATATTCATTCTCTTATAAAGACATAGCATTTATTTTTTCATGTGAGTGCCTTCAGAAAGAAAGTTATGATAACTAGGCATTTTGCCAAGTGAGGAAGCCACAACCGTTACTTGTGTAAAGCACATTATATACTTGTCGTATAGGTTTGGCAAGCAGATAAGAAAGGATATAATTCATTCATAGTCAAATATTATTCAAATCAAGTAGAGTTATCAAACTACTGCACAATTACTTTACTGCAAAAATAGACAACCATCCTGTCCCTTACTAAGAAAAAATGTTTTCTATGTTTGCGCAAGGAAAATGAAGGAGAAGAAGGATACTGAGAGCCCACCTTGAATATGGAGTTTAATTCTTGAGCTCCAAGATAAGAATTATGTGGATCGGTGAGAGAGGTCCAGAGGGGGGGCAGAGGGCTACAGCACCGCTCCTGTGAAGACAGGCTAAGAGAGTTGGTGTCATTTAGCCTAGAGAAGAGCAGGCTCCGGGGTGATGATGTAGGAGCATGTATAGGCCTCCCACCTAAAGGGGGCATACAAGGAAGACGGGAGGGATACTGTACTAGAGAGCATAGTAATAGAACAAGGGCTAAGAATTTCGAACTAAAAAACAGTAATTTTAGATTAGATAAAAGGAAGAAATTCTTCTCTATAAGTATGATGAAGCACTGGACCAGATATCCCAAAGAAGCTGTGGATCTTCTTTCCCTGGAAATGTTCAAGGCCAGGTTGGATGGGGCTTTGAGTAACCTAATCTAGTGGAAGATGTCCCTCACAATGAAAGGAGCGGTGGAACTAGCTGATTACAAAGTCTCTTCCAACCAAAACCATTCTATGCCCCTAAGAAAACACGTTAGTATTAAGTCATTGAATATAGTACATACAGCAGTGTAACAGTCAAAAATCACCTAAATTTCCTGATTCAGGAACAGGATTTTAGACTTTTGCAAAAATGTGAATTAATGATACATAAAGAAAAATTAGCCTTTTTACAGTTTTTTAAATTATATTACTTATATTATTATACTTATTTTACTTATTCCCTTTTATTACAATTTGGACAGCAATTTTCTCATTCAAATTATGTTGTTTTAAATATTGAGCACAACTTAATAGAAATAGTACAGATCCCATCTATAATTTTACAACATTTTATAATTGCATTTCCAAGTGAAAATTGTAGTTCTTCCTCTATTTTGGTCTTGTATATCTTGAATATATTTTTTAACCTTTTAACAAGAAATCATACCAGTAGAACCTCAAGCAGAGGCTTGTAATTTTCTCACTAGAAAAAATCTGTGTTAAAGCCTGTTACTCACAACTTCAGTGAAAAATTTTATTGATATCAAGGACCTTCTAAAGCCTATTGATTCCAGTGTCAAGAAATGGCCTTTTGTTATTCACGACACAAGCTTACTGGAACCAAAATTCCATCTTCTGTTCATTCATTCAGGAATTTGAAATATAATCTTCCTAGAAAAAAATAATTACTTTGTAATCTGATTAACTGTTTTTGCTTGTTTGTTGTGTGTGTGTGTGTGATTTTTAAGTTTTCCAATTAGAATTTGTAAAAATATCATTACACCTTTATTTATAAATAATTGTTTAATTTAAAAAGACAATAATGGGAGATGCAGTAAAAATCCATTTAGTTAATCCTTCCACTATTCTGGCATTACTAACAAAAGCCATCAATTTCTTCTAAGAAACCAACTGAATGATAATAACAGTAAAAAAATAATAGAGCATCTGGTATCAGCATTCTATTACCAGATCAACGTAATGATTCTCTCTAGCAGTGAAAAAAAAATGAGTCACCAGAATAATGGAGATCCATCCATTATGTGGAGATAGATAGAGATAACATGCTGGTTTGTGGAGTGCTAGAAGCATGCATCCTATTTTTTATTTGACTGTACACAAAGTGGCAGTGGAAAACCACTGAGCTCAAAAGCCTATATGGATGTAGAAAATCACATACCTCAAAGGCATGTGGAGAAAATCAACATCAATTCTTGAGTCTGCAAAAGTGTTTTTAACTAAATATATTTATAGTATTTACAACTTTGATTACATTTTCATTTTTATCTTATTTGCACATTCTCATTTAATGAAATACATATGTACTCAAGGTGATATTTGCTCAAGACAAACAATATTCTTCCTGCTGTTTATTCCATGTAATATTAAAATGATGAAAAGAACCGTAATTAAAAACTCAATCATTTCATGTAACAGAACTTTTTTTTAAGAATTGTTCTATTAAAAAACAAAACAAAACAAAAAACAAAAAAACACTTTTAAGTACCTATAAACCATAATAATTTAGCACCGCTTTTGGAAGTGAAGTTCTGTGGGGAAAAGGTAAGATAGAAAAGAGCTTCAAATGGGAATTCTGAAAAGATCTTTTGACGCAGTATTCAAACAAAAAAAGTAGAAACAAAACATTTATTCAGAAATTTATTGTTTCCAACTCTTACTGGATTTTAATAACCCAACTAATTAAACTAACTGAAAATTTAAAGCAAAACTGATTTTTGGAAAAAAAGTAGCCCTCTTCATATAAAATATGAAAATGGAGCTCTGGAGCAATGTACGTTTATACACTTAGGAGGTAGTGATGAGTAATTTTCTGGAGTCATATAGAAAATTTATTAAAAAAAAAAAGACAGATTTTCAATGTAAAGGAAACATTTAACTTCTTAAACCATGTTACCTTCAAAAGACAGTCAAGACTTCATTCTTCTAAATGCTCTTTCCAAGGTACTATGTATTACTCAAAGAAGAAAGCAAACATAAATATAGGAGCTAGGCAAGAAAAAAAGACAGTTTACTTGTTTTCTTTAAACTACTTGTTTGTTGATCAAAATGGTAACATGGGTAAGCTGAGGAAGCTGAGAAACTGGAAGACAAGGAATAAATTCTATAATTTCTTGTAAAGATGTGTCACAAAGGAGAAAAATAATATAAGGAGTAAAGTAGTCAACTGTCATTTTGCTGTGCTCTAAGACTATAGTAGAAGAAAATACACACTAGTGCCTAGCAAAACCTCACTTTCATTTGTGTTATTCTTGATCATATTGTAAGAAGGTCACTCTTAACCACGTATATTGTATTTTCCTGCTTTATCTTTAGCAGTCTGTAACAGCCTCCTGTTTTCATTGCTTCCATGTGGCCAAATTCTTATGTGCCTTACTGGGAAGAAAGCCTTTGTATCTGTTGCAAAATGCTAAAAATTTATGCCACTGTACAAAAGTTGAAGCAGAATTTAGATGCATAGCTTTGAACTTCCAGCATTTGAAAAGTGCACTGTTTGTTGTAGTTGTTCTTTATTCAGAGCGTGACAAATGTATTACATCTATAAAGAAAGTCACTGGAGTTTTTTCCTCTTGTAATGTACCATAATTGTGAATAGGTTTCCTCTGTACTTGAGACAAATGAAGTCAGACATGCCAGGCTTCGTTATTCGTTCTTCTCTCTGTGTTATAATCACTCCAATTATTTGCAAAAATTTACTATGGTAATTCAAGGCCTATAGCTGAATTAATGTTTCAGGTGATTAATAGTTGTGATAGAAATAGGTACTTCTGGTTAAAGCATATATTGGCAAGATTATGTTTAATCACATAAGTTAATTGATAGCTTCATATTTTCTTTTTTTCTAAAAGAAAAATCAAATGTAACATTCACACTGCATATTATAAAAGCAAGTGGGCCAGTTTTAATGAAACATGATTTGAGAAAAATGCTGGAGGTGAAAAATGATTGGATGCCATCACTGACATTAGTTTAATATATTTTACTTCTAAGCATAATTTAATTCAAGAGTTCAATACATCTCTGGACTAGATAAAACTGTGAACGCAAAGTTATGCAGGTCATCTGAATTTTACTGCTGTTTGGTAGAAAAAGTGAGTCAATCTGTCAATAAGAGGTAGAGCACCTTTAACAGTAGGTTGTCTAACCTGAAGGACTTGAGAGTCATGGTCCAAAATAGTAATGCTCTTGTCATTGCAATTCACTAGGGAATAGGCCAGGACAACCAGAAGACAGACAAATGTGTCTTAACTCCCTCCGATGACGGGCCAGCATGCCAGCCACTTTAAGAGTATAGCTACGGGAAAACCTTCTTGCATCCCTCTAGAGATGTCTGCACCCACTGCTCCCTTTTCTTGAAAATGCCTGTATATGACACATACAGCATGGGGAATAAACAGGAAGAAACAGAGATGTGTGTGCAATTGCAGGACAATGATCTCATGACTGGAATGACATTGTGGATGGCTATGTACCTTTTAGGAAAGACAGGGCAGTAATGCAAGGTGGTAGATTTGCTCTTAATGTGAGAGAACAAGTGGAACAAATAAAGGTCCACCTAGGGATGAATGATGAACAAATGTAGAGCTTGTGGGTGAGAATTAAGGGACAGGTTAATATGGCTGACACCATTGTGGGTGTTTAGTACAGGTTGCCTGATTAGGAGGAGGAAGTTGATGAGGCCTACAGACAGCTGGAAGTAGCCTCATCACAGGCAATAGTTCTCATGGGGGACCTCATTCATGCTGATATTTGTTGTAAAAGATGCACACACTGTGATGCACACACAGTACAAGAGGTTCCTGCAATGCACTGAAAATAACTTTCTGCTGCAGGTGATGGAGAAGCCGATGAGGAGAAGTGTGCTGCTGGACCTTGCTTTTACAAACAAGGAAGGGCTGATTGGTGCTTTTACAAACAAGGAAGGGCTGATTGGTGATGTGAAGGTTGAGAGCCGCCTGAGATGCAATAACCATGAGACAGTGGAGTTCAGGGTCTTGTGTGGAAGAAGCAAAGCGATAAGCAGGATTGCAACACCAGACTTCAGGAGAGTCAACCTTGACCTCTTGGAGAACCTCCCTAGATGTATCCCATGGACTAGAGTGTTGAAAAGGGGGTCCTAGAGAGTTTGTTGATCTTTAAGCTTTACTACTTCCAAGTTCAAATCAGTGCATGGATGCAGGTTGTAGTTGGAGGCCTGTAACTGTGTTCCCCAGGAGTTGGTACTATAGTACTCTCTGAGCTCAGTCATCCAGTTAGTTATTGACCCATATATTTGTCCTTCCACCCAGTCTGTGACATCTCACCTTAAATACAAGAATATCATGTTAGGAAGTTTTAAAAGCCTTGACAAACCAAGCCATCCATTGTTCTCACATCTTCAAATTGAGCTATTTCAGTACTGGAAGCTATCTGACTGGTCAGACACAGCCTGCCTTTGGCCATGCTGTTTCCAGTATTTTTTTCCTCCTCCCTGTTCCCAGATAGTGTTTGCTCAAGACTTGCTCCACAGTTTTCTCAGTTGTCAAAAAGATACTAACTGGCCTGTATTTTGCAGGTTTGTCATATTGTCTTCTTTGAGCATGGGTGTGACATTTGCCATTCTGTGTTGTCTAGTGACTTTCTCACATTGTCCACGAACCTTTCAAAAATGACAGAAAGCAGCTTTGCAAACATATCATCCAGATCTCTCAACACCTTTGGACATAGCCTTTTGGTTCCCATGGATTTCTGTGGGCCAATATTTCTTAAATAATCCTTGATCTGACCATTCTCCAGTGCTGGTGTTTCTTCCCCTTGAACCCTGTCCCTAAGCACAGAAACCACAGAGACCTTGCTGATGAAGACGAAGCCAAAGAAGGCACTGACTACCTGCGTGTTCTTTCACTAAGTTACCTATTTCATTCAGTAACAAGGCCACATTTTCTTTCTCCAAGCTATTTCTGCACGTGTCACCCTGATACTCCTTTGAGTTTCCTGACACCTTCCCTACATGCCTGGAAAATGTTCTTGTGTGTGCCTTTTTTTTTTTTTTTTTTTTTGTGTCTGTCCCTTCTTCCACTTCTTGCATGTCACCTTTAAGCACTAGATCTTTGATAGGAGGCTCCTGCTTAGCCAACATGAACTCCTAATCCACGTTCTTGTTCTCCTGAATGTCAGATTGGACTGTTCTTGCACTTGAGAAATGTTATTAAAGATCTGATAGATTTCTTTGTCCCCTTTGCCCTCCCTTGGAATCCCACCCACCAGTTCCCTGAAAAAGCCTAAATCTGATGAATTGTGGAATCCTGAAAACTGCTATTTAATTTCGTCTCTCCCTTCAGGATGTTGAACCCATTATTTTACATCACATACACTGCATAATAATACATCATAGAAGATGGTGTTCTAAACAATTTCTGAATATTTTCTTTCTTGTTTCTAAATTCGTCAGTCTTTGTTTATTTTTATTTTCATTTCTATGATGTAATTTATATCTAATTTTACATGTTACATTTATATTTGCTTAAGCACAACATATAACATCTAATTAATGACACTATAAGATGTACCTTCAAATGTGAACATTTATTATTCAATGTAAGGATTTTTGTAAG
>PPHD01030067.1:0-10434 GCA_002909625.1 Bambusicola thoracicus
ATATTCTTGATATTATTATTATTATTTTTGCTGGGACTGTTCTAATATTGTGAGATTGGTTCAAGACAGATCTCTGGTAGAAGATAGGCCATCAGCCTTCCTTGAATCATAAAATCTCTGGAAAACAGGACTGAACAATTCTTGCTTGCAAATGTATCAGTATGATTCTTGATAAATGTTTATCCAACCTGTTTTTTAAATCCTTCACAAACTCTTCAAGCAATCTATTCAAGTCCTCCATTGTGCCTGCTCTTAAAAAGCCATTTCTAACTTCTAATCTAAAACTCCCACCTGCAGTTTACACCCATTACTTCTTATCGTGCTCTACTGGGCAAGAAGAACGGCTTAATTTTCTTCCTCTCTGCATCCATCTTTTATGCATTAGCTAAAGGTTGCATTCTTCTAACTGAATACAGTGTAGGCTTTTTTGTGTATGTTTGGGCTCAGATGAAAATAGGCTTAAGGAAAGAATAAGAAAAAATATGTTTCTTGCTGAGACAGTTGTTTTAGCAATCAGGGATTGAGAGTCTGTGATAGAGCAGTGCAGAGCTACAAGTTGGAAATACTGGGCAGGGCAGGAAGATTTGCTTAAGACAATCTGAGCCCCCAAACACACTGCAAAAGAGGTTGATGCCTGCTATGTGCTACTCATCTCTTATGACAGTGCTTGTTTGGCATTTTGGTCTCACTTGCTCATGCCTCAGTCTTGAACCCATCACCTGAACTGTAGCCAGTTGCTTCTGTTGAGCCTGATTTTCAGGAATTAAATTAGTTATCTGCTTTCTTTTTGAGTTCTCTCAATTTCTGATATAAGATATAGGTAAAACAAATAAAAATAAAATCAGGAAATGAGAAAAGTTGAAATGTTGCAGCAACTGCAAGTTGCCCAGCTAGTGGGTACAGAGGTGGGAGAGTTGGAGTTATTCCCAAGCTCCTTCTTTTAGCCCTCAAATGTTGAACTCCAGCATATTTCAGGAAAACCCTTTGTCCTTCTTTCTTTGTTCTTCCTTTCTGGCATCTTATGGGTCTTGGCAAAGATCCCCCAAAATCTGTTGTCTAAACTGATCCCAAACATGAGTCTCTGACTGATCTCATCACCCACTCCAGACCAACACCCCTCAGCACACACTGCTGGCACTTCCCAAGCCTCCTATAGACATTGGTGCCTCCAGACCTGCTTGTCCTGGCATGTTTTGGCCATCCACCATATCTGCTCTAAGTGCCCACAGCCACATGAGTTCTTGATGGTATTCATTGAGAGAGTACCGAGCCTGCACTGAAGTTTACGTGGTTTAAATTATGATGTATATTAGTCTGCTGCCTACTCTTTGGATGTAGGAAGCAGCTCTCCTGCACTTTTAAGTATAAGATCTACACAATGGTGGATGAAACCAGCCCAGCACATACACTCCTCATCCAGCGGGGACCTTGGTGGGGATGACTTTCTTTTGTCCCTTTGGAGCTGATGGATAAACAAAGACATGAAGCAGTTCACCTGGCTTGAAGTTGTGGTCTGCAACCTTGAATAAGCACCAATCACGATGGACTCACATTTTCTTTTCTGCGTTGGAGACCACAAACTTACTTTTAAATAAAATAATAAAAAAAAAGAAATCACATTCTTTTGCTGTTGAATGATTCTCAGAGTTGGGACCTGAACCACAAGACTGTACTGTTATGTATACTTCTTTTCAGTGAATGGACCTCCTAAAAATGGAGAGGAAAAAAATACTCTCTTATCAATGAATTTCTGAAATGGAAATCACTCCTCAAGCCCATGAAAGCTGGAATTTTCTCATTCCACTGCATCAGAGGACATACTTCACAAATATGCTATATGATAGGATCTTACTGCTAGACTAAATTTAAAAGACAAATTTTGCTGTATTTTCAGGAAGAACACTGTATTAACTCCAATGGTTTTTTAATTTTATTGAGGAAATCATCTTCTAGTCTTGGAATGGGGATAGTTATTAATATTAGGGGTGCAGTAATTGGTGTTATCTCTCATAATAAGGCTCTATTTTAAGTCATTTGCTGGACAAGTCTTCCAAGTGCAGAGTTTACTGTTGATAACTGTGACACCCAGTGGTCATCGAAAGAACCATAAAAATGTAGTACAGAATTACTGCAATGAACCAAAAGGCTACACATCATACTGAGGTTTGCATGATACATTTTTGCTTTTAAGAGTAGTACTCTTCTTCAGTAATGTGTACATATAGTGAAAATAAACCGTTTCAGGAGTAGTGAGATTTTCATCCATTTAGTTTTTGTTTTGCTATACTTATCATATAGATATTTGCATTTGCTCTTACAAAGCTATTTATTATCTTGTGAGGCTTAAGTTGCAACTCAGATAAAACACACTAGATGGCTTTTAAAAAGTTGTTTTATAGAATATTAAACAGCTTTTAATTCTTATTGGCAAGAAACTACTGCAGAACCCAGGAAGAAAATGGGACTTTGTTCCCCCTCCTTTGTTAGCCACTGACTCATTGTGTGACTTGGAGTGAATTGTTTGTGTGAATGGTTGATATATACTTCAGTCAGCATGTTCATAAAGGTACAAAGTGTAATTAATATTAGTCTAGGAGGCATTCAATTCCAATAATTTATGCCATTTATTCAGTGTAGAATACATATTTATGCTCCAAACCATAATATTACTTTATGTGCTGTGTCTTACTGAAGAACACTGGATACAGATTTAGTCCCATGTATCCAGTAAGTGAGATATTCAATTCTATTGTTTCTGAATAGCTGAAGATAAAATATTTACTCTTAGTGACACATTTTAAATAAAGTAATACCATGAAAATTTGTAATATCTAATTACAGTGAACCAACCGTCACATGCTTGCTACATGTATCGTTATATCTGTTGTTTGGGAATGTTGTTTGGAAGCTTCTCCTTGCAGGCAGGAAGAAGAGCAACATCAGAAGGTACCCAGTTATACAACTGAAGATTAGGCAGCTGGAAAGTCAGTTATTGCCTAGGGCCCTCTTCTTGGCTGCATTAGCTAAGTCTACAGTGTGTGCCTCAGAAGTGTTTTTCAGCTCCTGGAGTGCATGCGTCCTGTCTACAATCAGAATTTGGATGACATCTGAGTTCCTACCAGTTATTCATCTCTACCCTACCCAGTTTATGTGCAGGGAAACTGTGACCAGAAGGGGAGCAGCAAGATAGTCTGGCAGTATTAAATTTTTCACACCATTTTTTCATCAGTGATGACCACAGATGTTTCACATTTAATGGAATCAGATGAAATAAATTGCGTAACTGTAACCAGAATGGTTAAACACTGAACCCGAGACAAAAAATACCTTAACATGACACCATATATTGGAGCTTAAAATGAAAAATAGATATTTTTTGCATGTCATTACTTGGATTCCTGTAATGCTTAGTAGCCCTAGATTCTGAACTTAGTGATCTATGTTTACAAGCACACAAAGAAAAATTACTCCCTTCCTTCAAAAGCTTACAGTCTAGACACACCACAGGCAGCAACAGCTAGAAGAGAGCACTCCAGGAAAATGAAATAATGTTTCACAAAAATGCAGTGTATACTACATAGACTAAGATTATCACCTGGTGTTCTTAACTACACTATGAATAAAAGGCAGAGTGATTTTGCCTTCCAGTTTCTGATAAGAATAAAGGAATGTGACACAGTGTTGTTCTAACAAGAATATATGCTGATGCTTACTGATGTATAATATATATATGCAGTTGGTGCAGTTATGGTTTAGTCTCCAGAAGCAGATGATGAATGGATCTTTTGTCCTTTAAATTTATTCTAAAGCAGGGATATTTGCTATCAAAATTTGTTTTTGCTTAGCACACCCCCTCTGTTCACTCTATATTCAAATCTCTTGAATGCTGGCTCTGGGCTATAGATAAGCCTTGTTCCATTATATTACATATATTATTCCATATCATATTAAATTATATTATAAGCACTTCCATTTGTATTACAGGTAGTTCAATTTGACTTAGATTATCATTTGATTTTTTTAATTTGTTTGTTTTACTTTCTGCTTGTTTTTTGTTGCTTTTTCGCATAAAAATTGATTTTAATCCTCATAGGCTGGACAAATCATGTTAGAAAACAGTTTGTCTTCTACTTTATTTACAGCATTTTTGCTAGCTGGCATAAGCAAAGCCTCAGGCACTTTGCCATTCCAGGCAGGATTTCCAACAAGTGTAGTAAGGGTAAGATCTTTTGTTTATATTGAGAAGTGGTTGTTTTTGCTTTTCCTTCAGTTCTGCAACTTACAATGTGCAAATTAACATTTTTGGATAAAAGAAGATACAGATTATGTCCTAGCTCGAAGATATGTGTTCCAATACTTGAGTTACAGGGAAAAAAGTAAGCTGAGAGAAGCATGAAGTCTGACATGTGTTGATATTTACCCTAGTTTATGTGTTTGGGAGACCATGAATGGTTATATATTTAACCCTTTCTGCATACGAGGTCTGGCAATGCCCAGAAGGAAAATCCCCTGTTAACTCCTCTTAATTACCATGATGTAGTAAGCCAGTGACTGGTGACACCTCCCTGTTGTCTCAGTGAAGCTAAATATTTCAGTTGCACACAAAAATATCACAAAATACACTGTCTTCCAATAAACCTGCACCTCTACTGATTAGCTGGTGCCCTGAGGCCTAGTGATACTATGGCTGTCTGCCTCAAAACTCCTCGTGTGTTGCTCTTCCACACTGCCCTTCTGTGACAAACCAGCGTGCTACAACTGATGTCTGCTGGATGCACACGTTCATTTATTATGTCTTTCAGAGAAGGGATAAAAAAAGGTGAAAGAAGAGAGCTTAGGACTGAGAAAAGAAAGCTGAAAGGTGACTGCGAGAGCAGCCCAGAAGCTGAGAGAAGGGTGAGCAACAGCTCTCTGACAGGAGATCAAAATAAGTGGGCCCACCCTCTTAATCTGCTTCTTGCACAATGCCTGACATGGCTGTGTGTGGATGTTTCACTCTGGAAAGGGGTGAAGAGAGGACAGGCCGCTGACTTACACAACAGTCCAAGGAGATAGACGTAAATGTTGGACTCAGCCCCTGCAGAGAGTTCATGGAGTAAACAGCAACTACAAGCTGATTTTGTATCAGAATACTACACTTAACAATTTCCAGGTCAAACTCATGCCTTCTGCTGTTCTGAATACTGATTTGTAAAAATATTAGTTGTAAAATGCAAAATGAGATTTCTGGGCTCTAGGAGTGAGGAAAATTTTTAACAATATGTTTGTTTAAATACTGCTTCAGCAGATGTAATACAGATTGTACCATCTCACTAAGTCACAGGAGTTCAAGAGTTGAAAATGTATTTTTAGGACTGGCATATATAAACAAATGTCAGAGAAGATGGATAAATTCTTTTTTTCTTGAAGCTCCAAACCCTTTCAGAGCCTGCAAATCACAGAAATTTCATCTTGTTCACCAGAAAGCCCTTCCAGAACATGCCATGACTTGTAGTGTGAATGTCAGTCTGAAAAACTTTCCAATGTGACTCAAGAGAGAAACTGTGATGTGTTCTCTGCCACACAACCACCTGAAACACAGGATAGAGCCGTCCTATCACCAATGTTTTCTGTGCCACTGTTCTGCCAAAAGGCACCTCACCTTGTATTCAAAACAAGTCTTTGTCTCTGTACCATGAATAAGAGTGAATATTAATTCAAAGCTGTACACAAACTTGGCTGGATCAGCGCAGTGTTTGATTCAAGAAACTTTGAGGAGAGCTGTAGTTCTCACACGTGAACTTACAAAACACAACTGAGAAAACACAAGACATGTTTTTGACAGAACTTTGGAACAATCATTATTAATCAAGAAAGGATCCTGTGAATTGTAAATAGTGCCAGAGTGGAAGCTGCCAGGGAATACAGGCACTGAAAGGTCTGTGTCAGCAAGGCAGGACTGTCCCTTCTCCAAGCTATTTTTATGCCTTTTTTTTTCTTTTTCCTTTTCAAGCACAGATACCAAATGCAGTAAGTAATACACTGAATGATTAATTGCTGTGACTTTACTGAACAATCTTCTTTAAAGAGAAATCTTTGAGAATAAGCACGCAGAGTTATTGATTGTTAACCTGCGGTTGACTGAAAATACAAAATCACATAGGTGTACATCCGTCCTCAAAAAGTCTTCTCTGTTGCTCTGTAGAATCTCCAATGAGGCACTGTAATTTTGCTTCATCATCTCTTACATCGTGCACTGTTCCAGAAGTACAGGTAAAGACGGAAGAAACAAATGGTGAAATATAAAATGCTAGGGATATAAAGTCTAAGACATTGATCACTATAGGATTTCATCCAGCTCTGCTAGAAATGTGCTGTATTACTTTGGACAAATCTTGCACCTGTTGGCACCTCACACCTTTATTTGATTTAGGGCAGAAGTTTCATGATTAGCCAAAGCCAATCTAAGACTATATTGCTGCCAGCAGGTACGTTCCTCCCCCTTCTTGCATCACACAATAAACTGATCCAGCAGAACACCAGACCTGGAGGAAAAAAGAGAGATTAGTTTTTATTAACTGAGTCTGGAAGTTAAACAAGACCCGTGTGCCACCAGATGGTAGCTGGTGCTAACAACATGAGTGGGCTGGCAATGAGTAGCAGGAGGGAAGGTTAGGCCCCAGTGGTGCTCAGGGGGCAGTCCCATTCTCGGTCATGACATCTACTTCAGTACACTACTGCAGCTGAAGCTCAAGGTCTCGGTGCTGTTCCCTGTGGTGCTCTTTGTAACTTCTGGAAACTTCACCCAAACAGCACGTGGACTCCCGTTCTAGCTTCTCTGTGTCTTTGTGGCTTTCTTAATTTGCCCTTTGGGAGCCTTTTGTGTAGTTCATTAACAATACTTTTCATCGGTCTCTCTGACAATAGAAGAAGAGACAGCAGGGGGCACCAAATCTGCATAATTCCATTTAAATGACAGCATTCACTAAACTGCTAATAACACTGAAATTACTGTGCATACTGTTCTAGCTTAGAACTTCTTTCTAACACAGAGATTTTTTAAGACACCTCTTAGCAACTCAGGAGCCACAGTGACGAAGGAGAGCTGGATTTCCACATGTGGAAATCTTGGACATTAGCAGACCTTCTACCTGTCAGTTGTCACTCCATTACCATCACCTGTTTCCTTTCCCTACTTTGGTGCTGTAGGCTCGAGATCACAGCCAGAAAGATGCTCTTTCTGATACTACATTTGAGAGGACACTTGTGTTGGCATTTCTTACAACTCAACAACTAAAAATACTGATGAAATCCAAAATACATTCCCACATGTTTGTTTGAGAATGTGATTGAAATGTACACTATGAGATATTGATCAAATTCAAAATCTTTCTTTATATGAGTGGATCACACTCATTGAACATCTATGGGCATACTCAGAAAAGTAGATCTATTTTTTGCATATGTAATACATACGTATTCTTTGTACATTGGAAGTATTTCAGGATCCAATCATTATTTGAAAACAGGCATGGACGAATAACAGCAGTTCAGCAAACTCTTTGGGAAATTTTTTAATGATGTTTATTTTTCACTGTTCACAGGACTGTATTTAGGCTATGTATTAAAATGCTTGAAGTTATTTATTATAACTTGAGTTAACCTTGCACTGTGCACTTTCCATGCCCTGGTTTCAGCCCAGAGAGTGCACCAATATTCTGTTGGTGCTGAGGGGCCAGGCTGGGCTGCCATAATGTTGCAGGGCAGGGGGCAGGCTGCAGTACAAGCTGTGCCAGACCGTGGGTTGGCCATGCCTGTGCTAACCTTTCCAGAACAAGGTGTTCTTAAAGAAACTGCTATTGCTTCAGACAGCATCAAAATAACTTCTTGTTGTTGGATGACCAAAACCTGAACAATAGCAGCTGTACCAATGCATATCAACAACTCGATATCTGCTCAACAGGGCTTTCATGTTCTGTATTCAACGGCTGACACTTAGCTGATCTGTGCACATGCAGTTTAGTCCTCATCCTAATTCTACTCTTTTCCCATTACAGATGATCTTCTGTATTTCTTCCACTTCTGCCTCTCTAGTCCATTCCTAACATAATGCCAAGCAGTCAGAAAAGACTGTAATAAAAAGTAAAGTAAGCAGAGCAAAGCTGGAGCCAGATTCCTCTGAGCAGAATGGCCATAGCCGGGCTTCTGTTGCATACTCTTACAGTCCTCGAAGACTTACAGTTCAATCTGTTCTCAATTATTCTTAGTCATGAAAATCTCCTGCATCTAGAATAAAATCTTAAGATAAATAAGATAAATCAAATATATTCTCAGTAGGCAATGAGCCAACACAGTTTGTGGGCTTTAGAGTACCACACAGTATTTCTAAATGTGGTTGTACAGTGTGGTTGCCTGCCATCATGTTATATTTTATGGCTGTGCCACCCCCTGCTGTTTGTTTACCTCACTGCCTTTCTCTGCTCCTGCATGGCACTTACAATTCCAGGAGAAATTAGCATTTTTCTTTCTGCTTATGCAAATAAAATTTGATCCTTCATACATATTGACCCAGAGGGTTCTGTTTGGCAGTGGTGTTTAATCTTCTCTCTGAATTTACCTCCCCTACTCAACGGATATAATACCAGAAGAAGCAGCCTGAATATTGGATCTTAAAAATAGCTAGGTTTTCTCTTTTTGCTTCCTTAAATTACAATAAACCTTTTGAAGAGCCTTGAATAAAAGGTAAGAAATCATTTGGACTGTGTTGGGTAAGATTTGGGTTTGTTATTTTTAACTAAAGTCTAGCTAACCATGCAGCCTTAGGCCTTAGCTGCAGTACACATGAAAGTTGTTGGGAATATATCTTCCATATAAACCACTGTTAAGGAAATGGAGGGAATGGGGCAAAGTAACTACATGGCTCTAAGTTTTCTGGTTTAAATAGACTGTGCCACGTACAGATCCTGCATATCTTTCTCTGTTAGATTTACCGTTACTGTTGGGTGTTAAAGAGATGCCACTGAGCATAATTTTGGAAGTTGCAGTACTCCTAAACAGAACTGAATTCATATGTTCTCCTACTAGTCCTACATTTCTTTGGAGATGCAAAAACAGAGGTTATTTTCCTAATCACATTCTAGTTTGAAGCCCACACAGTATTATAATACTATGTCCTTATGCCCACCTATTATGTTACTTCCTTGATTTGAGGAAAAACAAAACATACAACTGAAAGAGGCTAATATTTGGGTTTTTTTTTTTCAAAAATTGTTTCACAGAAGTTGTGTGACCTGCTGTTCAACCTGAGTGTCATTCCTACTGGAATGTGGGTGCTGCGCATTTCATTTGTTAATGACACTGATGCTTCTTTTGTTCGGTGTTGCTACAGTGAAGATTGTGTGAAATAAGCTAATAGGTTTTCCCCTTAGTTATTTAATTAATACAAATAAGAACATTCTGTCTCTGACTGAAAATATTTTTAAATCATATGTAATAAGGTTGGAAGGTATACCAAATTGCTTGACTTAACTTTGTGTAAACTACTTTTGAAATATTCCAATTCATGGAACTGATCTCTACAGGGAAATCTATGCCATTATTTCATTGCCTTTACCAAATAAAAAGTCTTCATAACTTCTAATTTTAATCAATTTTTTTTTTGTAATTTGAGACCACTGCATTTCACAGAATCATAGAACAGCTTGGGTTGGAAGAGAAAAGGATGCAGTGTGGGATTAAGTCAAAGGCCTTGCAGGAGTCCAGATGGACAATATCAATTGCCCTTCTTTTTTTGTTCCATTTTAGAAGGTCACGTTTAATTTCATCTGTAGTGAACACAGAATATTATATTTCCACACTCTGTACTCCTTTATGTATTTGAACACAATTGTCATGCACGTCTTCAGAGTTTTCTTTAGGTGAAATAAGCTCAGTTCTTTCAGTCTTGCCTCAGAGATCATGTATTTTATGTCCCTAGTGTCCCCTGACTTGTATTCAACAGATTCAAAAGGTTTCTGCAAGCATAATGTCCCAAAATGGTGTTACTTCACATCTTGGCTCACTTCCCCCCATATGATTTCTGTTTTCATGCCAGATTGAAGCTATTGACACATACTCAGTTTGTGGTAAAATACGCAGCTATTTTTTGAGGGCTGCTGTCTGATTGTTCCAGCTCTCAATATTGTGTATTTATTCCTACCTAAGTGCAGTACTTCTCATTTGCTTTTGTCAAGTTGCTTACACTTGTCACACTGACTCTTCAAACCATTACTGATTCTAAATTTGCCTCCTCCCCTTTCACAGGTAGTTAAGAGATCCTCTGCAGTTGCTTACTGAATGGTATTTAATAATACTCTCCATTGTGTTATACAAAATATTAATGGGAATTTTGAATAGTGCTAGACCTGAGATAGAATCCTACAGAATCCCAGCTGCAAAATCCTTCTATTTTGACAG
>PPHD01030068.1:0-10434 GCA_002909625.1 Bambusicola thoracicus
TTCCCTTCCCTTCCCTTCCCTTCCCTTCTCTTTTGTGATTTGCTTTACCAAAGTTATCTGTCACTCCAGAATCTAATGAACTTAACACCCCTGAGCAGAGTCAACGTATCTGTCTGCCCTGCATTAGGAATGAACTTTGTGACACGGGGAGAATGACTTTTTTTACCAAAGTTATTTAAATATCTACAGGCACAACAAAATGGCTAATGGGATTTGGTGTCTAATTACTTTAAGGATTCTGCTCATAAGTGATTTGTCTAGGATTACAGAGTGAACCTGTGATGGAGACTTCAACTGAAGTTTTAGGTTTGGTCCCTTTGAAAAAGTTCAGTTCCAGAAGCACATATTAACATTTGCCAATTTTTGAAATGAATTTATTTCCATCAACTTTTGACATACTATAGATTCTCTTTTGTTTTGCTGTGTTTTTTAACTTTACTAAAACTGAAGATGAAACAACTTCCTGTTATTACAAACAACCTCACTGCATCCTAGAAACTGAGATCAAATATAGTGTTTCTAATTGTGTTCATTTTCTGACTATACATTTAACCCATTTGTTCTTTGACTTTGAGCAGCCATGGGATGAAGTCAATATCAAGTAGTGGTCAGAATTTTAAATACATTTTAAGTATAGCCTAGAGACTTGGTCCCTGTTGACATTTAAAAATCTGTGCTCTTCTATTATCTGTATGCCCAATGGGTCAGTTAAAGATTAAGGCAGCATGGAGACACATTACTTTCTTCTTTGTGGTTTAAGAAAATGAAATGAATCTGGAATTGAATGTTTGTTGTGTTTTCTTTTTTCTTACTTTCTTTCTTTCTTTTTTTTTTTAAACAAACCAGAGTAAAAAGGCTGAATAAATTAAACTGTCAGATTCTAGTCATTACACATCTTCCTGTGTGAAGCATGGAAATTGGAAGCACAGGCTGTGTATATTATGTTAATACTATTTACTCGGTATCCATGACGTTGTATCCTGGTGAGTCTAAGCTACAACAGAATTACTCCTTACAGAAAAAAAAAAAAAAAGAGAAATAAGGTTAACGAAACTGCATCTTGGCACTATAACTAAGTAAAACACAGCTCTCACTGGAGTGCTGAACAGTATTTGGGGTATTCATAAGCTATTCTGCAGATGTTATGGCTCACATTAGCATGTATAACACCGAATCATCTTGTCAAAGAACCCTTTTCTGTTCTACAGTATAACAAGGCGTTGATTGTGACTGTTGGATTATAGGGTCTGTCTGCTGAGACTTGTGCAAGATGTTAAAATGACACAAAATGCTCTATTCGTAACTTGAACTCAGAGTGCACATTCTGTAACATACTTTGTCCCAAAAAAATATAAGTGAAGGCCAAACATTTAGAAATGACTTTTTGTTTCGTTGTGCTTTACTATTCTGGAGTTTCTTACATGCTGTTCCAGTTTCACAGAAAACAAACCTCTCAGTTCTACCAGAGAGATATTAAAATACTTTGCAGAAAATCTGTTGATTTCCTCCAGAGTAAAGTCTCTTTTGTCATTCTGAACACTACGTGATTATCTGAGAGTAAGCAACTTCCTGTCAGGAAAAGATGAGACGAAGTTAATGAATATTTTTGTCTGCTGTACATAGTATTGACTTCAACAGAGTAAACACTAAAACACTACTAGATATTGCATCAGTTGTCTTTTTTTTAATGTTATATTATACAGATCTATATGTGCTACTACAGGATTTAGTGTCTAACCTCCCATCCCACATTATGCTGTTATCAACTGTTTTTCCTTTGGAAATGCTTAACATTTATTAGAGTCAATAGAAGAGTATTTTAGCATTAGTTTAGCAATACGATATGCATGCAAACTGTGATACATAAGCATGTGTGAGACTCATGCTCTAGTCTCAGCACTGCAGTGCCATGCAGAAGTCTTTGGTGATTTCAAGGACGAAACAAGAAGGATCTTCTTCATATTTTTTAAGTTTAGCTCCAGGAGTTCCAACATTGCAAAGACAGGTGAGCCAGCATGGTGCCAATGTGTCTGTCAAGTCCACTTGCAGCTCTATGGAAGAGTTATGTGCCAATAGGTTTTTTACTCCTATGAGTATCGAAAAGCATCAGGTATGCATGCATATGTGGCATGAGCAGATCATAACCACTAAGCCCTGCCACCAGGATATGCATCCCAGGGAATGACAGAGGTTGCAACTTCTAGCTGCAAGCTAGCACTTGCTCCCATCCTACTAGGCCAGTGTCTGCAGCTTTCAGACAACACTGTGGCAGAGATGGCTTCAGCAAGACTGAACAGGAGCAGCAATGGCTTTTCTTATTCCTGGGTAGATTTTTCTGACTGTGGAAACAGCACCGCTTACAAAGAAAGTTTGTTTTCCGACTTTGGAACAAAGAACGGGAGTGTTCTGGAAAGAGGAAAATGGTGGGGGGAAAAAAAAGGACATTTCAGAAAAATTGAACCATTTTCATTTTTATTTTTGTTTTTTTGTTTGTTTGTTTGTTTTGTTTTGTTTTTTGTTTTCCTCCAAAATAAGGCAGAGCAAACATTTTCCTCTCTCTGAGACTCTAGCCACCTGGGCAGTTGAGACTGTTACTTATTGCCTGCAGAGTTTTTGACTGGTGTGGCTCACTGTGAGAATTCCAGGTAGGTCAACATACTGGCCAAGAGATGTGCAAAAATACAGAGAAAAGTTAAAATAGTAATAAAAAAATACTGAGTGTGAACAGGAAGTAGGGAAAGGTGAGGAGGTACTCTTATGACTTCAAATGGGTCATTGTGTTCCTAAGAGATGCCCAAAAATTCAAGAAATCAATCAGAGAACAGCAGAACTCATGCTTATTTCTGCAAATAACATATTTGATGCCAAAGCTATTTCTGAAGTAAGTTAGGAAATAGAGTACATTAGCAGTTTTCTTACCCTCAGTGTGCATCTGGAAGGTTGCATTATGCTACAATTTGGAGGTGAATATTTCTGCTGAAAGAAAGTCGAATTTTCTGAGCCATTGGTCACAGACATAAAATGTTCTAAAAGGAAAGTGAAATGATGGCTCCAATGTAATGCACAAGAAATCAATTTAAAAGAAAAATAAAACATTATTTTCAGAAAATTTTACAATAGATTTGTTTTATTAAAGCAAACATTGCCTGAGTTGTTTGCATTCAGCATTGTGAAATGCAGTTAATTAATTTGTACATGATACATTAGCATTTCTGATCAGACCAACACAGTCTATTTTTAATAGGCTTGACTGATCAGAATGTACAGCTGTAATAAATTTGGGGATGGCAGGAAATTACCAAGTTCACAGCACGTTTTACCACGTGGAAATTTGGACAGAACATTTATAGAATCTAAAATACAAATTCTCTTTATTAACAGTAAAACTAAGCTACTTCAGATTTAGCAACAAATATGACAAAGTTAGGGCTGAATGAAGGTAACATATGGAAAGGAGATCCTTTAATTAAAAGAGCATAGATCACAGGATACTACATTTATTAAAAGGCATGGATCCATAAAGAAGTTTAGGTGGCTACCTCATGAGAAATCAGGGAGGGAAAGAAACCTGTGGGGACACCACCACTACTTTTGTGCCTCTATCGCTTAGTGATGAATATACTTAAATTACATTTAGTTGATTTTTGCCATTTTATTTTACAGCTTAATTTGAACGAGTAGGAAGGAGTCCCAACATTCACTTGGTAAGAAAGATATTTCTGTAGAAGAGGAGCATCTGAGAAAAAAATAAGAATGTGCAAAATATATGTGTCACTTGGGTGGTTATGCTCTAATTAAAGGAATTAATCCTAGGCAAGCTTACATAAGAAAGGAAAAAACTGTGGAAGCTCAGTCTGTTTTTCTGCAATGCTGATTTTATTGGACATTTATGCCTTCGTCCAGACAACATACGTGGGCTGCAGAATGCAAAATAAGTCTGGAAAAATGCTGTGTATCTGCCTGTCTTTTGTTCTGAGAAAATCACAAGCGTGGCTTCCACCAGACTTCAAAAGACCAATCTAAGTTGTTTAAAGATATGAAATCCTGGAATTGTTTAAATACTTCTGGAGTGTTAAAATAAAATGTTTAAATCCAAAGAACAGGACCTTTCATAATCCACAAGTATTGCACTATATGAACAGGCCTCCTTGAAGTGGCAGAGAATGTACAGGGAACAAGTCTCCCTTGAAGGAAGGCTTTTGTAGAAAGCTGGCATTTGTGTTAAAATTGCTCTTTAATTCAGACTGCACCAATCTGACAAGCCTCACATCATTCTGTAAGACACAGCCACTGCTTATCAAACAGGGAAAATGTCAAAAAGCAGCATGATTTATTTGCCAGAAAGAGGGGAAAGGCACTCAACAGTACAACAGACCTGACCCGAGGCCCTTAAAATTTAACAAGAGAACTGTATAAGGCCTGAGTGACTACACCTTCAGGAAATCATGGAGAAGAACAAGGCAAGAACTATGCTAGTGCATCTGCGCTGTTTTGCTTATTGTTTTCTCTCTAATCTCCATCTGGTGCTAGCAGCAGCCAAATGCTGATTTCTCATTTGCTTTTCCGATTGAACAAAATGGGCAGTTTTACAGGCCCATATCCTCTTGCTCTCAACAGCACCAGCAACAGCATTAAGAGTTTTCTATACTGTAAGTGCTAGTTAAAAACCTTGCATCCACACACCACTGCAATCAAAATCTGAAGCAGTGGCACCCAGGCATGCTCCAGAAAGATAGAGCTTGGTACTATGGGCTATGGGGCTTGAGAAAGGAAAGGAATTGTGGGTTTTCCTGTGCATGGAAGAAGGTTTATAAACACAGAAGGGCTCAGGATATTGCATAGGGATGTGAGGCTCTTCTTTTTGGAAGGAACTGATACATAGAAAAGGAATGAAGGAGGATTTTTTTTTCTTCTTAAAATAGGAGAACTGGAATTATATCTGAGGCGGTGAGAATTGGTGGAGCTGAAGCAATAAATGGGTGCCAGAGAGAAAATCCAAAGTAATGCCAGATCTGTGTTGTCTGGGCTACATTCAAGAAAAAGATATGTCTGGGTGATGTAGATTGGCTGACATCTTCTAAGCATCAAGGGATTTTGGATCTAATATCTTGCAAGCTCTCAGCAGCAGGCCCAAGTCCCTTAGCTGTCTTTGAAAATCCTAGCCACTGGAGATAAATGTTATTTTTGGAGAAGGATTGAAATATCCTACCTACACTGTAAATATTATAGCTTTTAAAACACCACAATGGAACATTTCAGGTGGTCCAGTCTTGTCAGCTACACTGGGTGGATTCCAGTTTGAGGCTTCCCGCAATGCTTTGTGTTGATGTAACTGTAGGTGTTAGGCCATGCAAATGCCTTTGGAGAAGAAAAGCCTGCAGTCTTACTTTTCTGTGTATACATATGGCCCATAAATGTTTCATCTGAGAGTGCTTCGTCTAGCTGTCTTCCCCGCGTTTCCTTTGTGAAATGTGGTAGGCCTGAGGGATTTGTTCCATGAAGCACCAAATGAACCTTGCTGCTGTAAGTGATGATACTGTTATATATTACTTGGATTTATTTTGTGAGTATTATGGTTATTTATACCATACTCAAATGTTTGTTTTTAAAGCTATAATCAAGGTAGGACTAAACCACCTTGAAAATTTGTAAATATTCTTTTTTATGAGCTTAAGGATAAGTATGGTTATTTTTATTATGTTAAAAAAAATGATGAAGAGAATAGATAACTTCTTTTTCCCCCTCTTATTGCCATAGACATTTATATTTGTATTCATCAAAGGCAGCAAAGCCATAAAAGCCTATACAACAGCCCATTCTACGCTGTTCCAAGAATATGTCATGTGGCTACATATTGAACAGGGCTGTGTGCAATAGAGCAGACTTAGCTGAGATGACTGGAGAAAATGTTATCATTAGCTCAGCAGGCAAACAACATTAGGAGACAGAAAACACTTGGGGAAGCCAATATGATTAAATCACTACTTGCTAGTCACGACTTCATTACATTTTGTGTCCAAAAATATCAATGCAGTTATTGAAGACAGAACCAGCAAAGAGCGCAAGTGCCACAACTTTGAGGGAGAAGGAAGTGTCAGACTTATCCCCTACTATTCCTCCAGACTGAGACAAAAAGCTTTGATTAAAGGAAATGATATCATGGGATTTTTCTAAGCAGCATTCAATGTACATCATAGAAAATTCAGCAGCGGAAATGAAGCAAATTATCAAGTAGGTATTGCTGGGAAGACTAATGTTTCAAAAGAGTCCTCGTGATTTCTATAGTAACATAAGAGGATCCTCACTCTCTGATATTAGAGCACTTTAACAATGACCACCATGGCTACACAGTACCAGGCAGTGACTTGTAATGTGTCACTGCACATTACAGCACGTCCGGGCTGCATCTGGCCTGGCATGGTAAAATCCATGTAACATTGGGCAGTAACGTAGGCACCAAATAACTCAGGCATTCAGGTTCCCATGACTCTCTATGCAAGACACTTCATTTTGTGTTATGGATATAGTAAGAGTTACACGTAAATATCTATAGAAAAGAGGCCAAGTGGCACTGACCTCCTTGTATCTGGGAGTGCTTAACATTTGTCTCCACTAGAATGTAATTTTCCTGGAGAGATATCATTAAAACTGTCCAAAACAGAGTAGCAATGAATTAATGTGGGTACCAGCTGTCTAGGGTCTAAATTCACTTCTATGCTCTCTTTTGTTTAACGTAAGTCTTGCCCATACTGTGCAATGTACTTCAGTTTTGTTGTTTTAAGCCACATAATCTGCTACCTTTCTCCCACTTTAGTGTCCTACTTGTCATGTTAGGCCCTGATGTTACTGTTGCTTGAAAACTTTTAAAAAATAAGTATAGAGGACACATTTCTCATTGTAGTGTCTGTATTATTTAAAATATTTGCACATATTCCCAGGTACTGAATACTGTGCAGGCAGGTGCTACAAAAACATCAACCCATGAACATTATCAGTTGTCAGAAGAAAAAGTATATACAGGTTATATAATGAAATCCAGAGAAAATGAACAAGTTACCAGACAATGCTTTAAAATGTATCCTTTACTGTAAAGGGACTTTACATTCTCCTTACCTCCCCACAGTGAAAAGAACTGTACTGGAGCAAAAGTAATAGACACCAGAGATATACTGGTTGCTGTAGCCTGTTACAGAACAAGAAGATGGTTTCCTTAGCAATAAGAATGATAACAGAAGGGTATCCGTTCTCTTTTCTTGCTGTCTTTTCAGTAAATTCTCATGTTTGCTGGCTTGCATGAAGGATCAAATGCCTAATATTTATCTTTGACTGATGTGAACAGATGCAGGGTGAATAGATTTCATGCTGATTAACCTCTAGAAACTTTACAGGTACAACCACAGTTTAAACTTAATATTTCTAAGTATTTTAATGTTAGTGTGCATTTCCTGATCAAGTCTACGGGAAAACATTTACATTAAATAAATAGCATGGCATTTGAAATGATGATCATTTCTGTCATCTACACTGATGTCATTCTCATACTGTTAGTTCACATGAATGCATTACAATGAATTTTTAACTTCTGCACTTGGAAAAGGCGTTAAGAAAGGATTCATACTGCCTCCTTAATACCTAAAAAATCAATATTTTTCAGGTTCTAATTCATTTCTGTATTCTTTTGTGGATCCTTTAATTTGTGAATATCCACCCAGAAATTTATAAGTACCTGATTCTCATAGGACCTGCTTCTCATTTACACTGATACTCAAACACTCTTCCATCAGCCTGAAAGAACTTTAAACCACATACATTTTCTTCTCAAGATAAAAGAAAAATCAACTCGTTTTTATCTGGACATAAATAAAATATGTGTAGTTGTTTTTTTTAAAAAAGAGATAACAAATCTATTCTAAACAAAATAGATTTAGTTTTTTTTTAAATCTAAAATGAGATTTTCTGTTTAAACAAGTAGATAAAAGTACAGATAGATGCAGTGTGCAGTTTTGGGTAACACAGTATAGGAAGACCACGAAACTAACTATTAGAGAGAGTCCAAAGGAAGGATGAAGAGATGGGGAAGAGTCTAGAGGACAAAGTGTATGAGGAGCAGCTGAGCTCCCTGGGTTTGCTCACCCAGAGCAGAGGAGCTGAGGGGAGGCCTGATGGCGGCTGCAGCTCCTCACAGGGAGCGGAGGGGCGGCGCTGAGCTCTGCTCTGTGTGACAGCAACAGGGCCCGAGGGAACGGCATAGAGCTGCGTCAGGGGAGGGGCAGCTGGAGTTAGGGAAAGGGTCTGCACCAGAGGGTGGTGGGCATGGCCCCAAGCTGCCAGAATTCAAGAATCATTTGGACAATGCTCGCAGACATAGGGTTTGGTTTTTGAGTGGCCCTGTGTGAAGCCTGGAGTTGGACTTGATCCTTGTGGGTCCATTCCAACTTAGGAAATTCTATGATTCTGTGAAAAAAAAATCTATATTGATGCCCTTGAGAGAAGAAAAACAGTCTGATCTCTGCATGTCCCTTGGTTCTAACTTCTTTGATTTCCAAGAACTGTGTTGCAAGAAGCATAGTGTTGGTGTTTTTCAATGACCGTAAAGCATTCTGAACAAAGCTGAGGTGTGCAGAGCATATATCCTCACTGTATGGAAAAGACATTCCCAATTGTGTTGGTAGCATGTCCTGAGATATTCTGTTCTTTGTGGGGTGAATAGTGCAAGGGAATAAAAAGGACATATGTAGCATCAAACACTGCACAAAGCGAAAGGAAAATCACACTGAAATGTAATGCCACAAGTGCTCTATAATGCAAGTACTCCTCTGTCGGGAAGAGTACTTTTCTCTTACATTCAACACATGCTATGGCAGTCTGATGCACTAAAAGCACAGTGCGTGACTGAAGTCTGACTTCAGCGTATGTGTGATGATACTCAGTGCTTCAATACCTTCAGTAACTTCATGTGTCAGTGTGAACCAGTAATCCCCATAACTCAATAAACATGAGAAACCATGATTCCAGTTTTTCTGAAATATTTTCCATGGCTGAAAATACATGGAACATTTAGGAGCTTTGCATCATTACTGTTCTCATTACCATTCTCTCCGTAATGTGTTTGTATGCAGCTGGAAGACAGTGCTTTAATGACTTGTTGGGCAATGGATTGGATGGCAAACATGTAAAATTCACTGGCCCCAGTTTTCTTAGAAAACAGTCCTGTTTTTGTGGTATGAAGTATAGATGAATTTAATTTGAAAATAAAGCCTTCCCGTGAAAATCTGAGCCTCTAAAATCCTAAGGGGAATGATGAGATGAGTTTCCTCTTTTCCTATGTGCTTCGTCTTTCAAGCCAACTTGGAGCAGACTCTCAGATTTGATAAATTCACATGGAGTCATCAGCCTCATAGCCTCCCAGAAGAGTTTGAAATAGGACACCCTTTTCTTGATCTCATTCTGTTGTGCAAGAAAGGGTGAAGCCAACACCAGCTCATGTGTGTTTTGTGGGTTATGACTGTCTCTCACACTCTGTAGAGCTCATCAAAGTAAAGTCTTTCCAATACAAACTTTTTCCAAGAGTTTCAGGCCAATAGCTTCCTTTTCCTGAGGATGGACAACATTCGAAAAGTACATCCCTTGTTCTGTCTGAAGTCAGTTCACCTGCTTTTTGCAGGCTCTTATTCTGCATGCAGAGGGCAACTCTCATTGTTTTTGATTCATTTCCTCAGTCAGAGAGATTTGTAAGACTGCGCCCATGGACATCCTCCATTACTGGGGGAAAAAATGGTTTCATTTTAATGACTTTGTTAGATATAAGACCACAGTGTTCTCCAGCTCTTTGCTCCCAGTAAGACTTAATTTTCTTTTTAGCTCTATAAAATTACACTGTAACTCTTTATCTGATCTTTGAAGGAGAGTGTGTTAATGCAAGAGGAAGCACAAACTAAATGTGTGCTCTCAGGGATAGTTTTCCTCTGTCTATTCATGATGTCTTTTGGTACTCAGTGCTGTCAACTGATATATATGTTGATATGGTGAGGGGTCTGGAACACAGGCCTTACGAGGAGAGGCTGAAGGAGCTGGGATTGTTCAGTCTAGAGAAAACGAGGCTCAGGGGAGACCTTATTGCTCTCTGTAACTACCTGAAGGGAGGTTGTAGTGAACTGGGGGTTGGTCTCTTCTTTTGTGTATCTAGTGATAGGACTAGAGGGAATGGCTTCAAGCTGCATCAGGGAAGGTTCAGGCTGGATGTTAGGAAATGCTACTTCTCAAAAAGAGTGGTCAGGCACTGGAATGGGCTGTCCAGGGAGGTGGTGGAGTCACCGACCCAGGAGGTGTTCAAAGAGCGTTTGGATGTTGTGTTGAGGGATATGGTTTAGAGAGAACTATTGGTGATGGGTGCGTGGTTGGACTGGGTGATCCTGTGGGTCTTTTCTAACCTTG
>PPHD01030069.1:0-10434 GCA_002909625.1 Bambusicola thoracicus
GAGTTTTCCCAGCCCACAGTACTTCTGTCAGACAACAACTCACGTCTGCACGGTGCTGGACAGGCACTGAGATACAGGGCATCCATTGCAGGGAATGACATCTTTCACCCCATAAATCTCAGCAGCAGCAGGAAGAATCCCAAATTCCTGGTCCTGCTGACCAGCACTGATGCTGAGCTCCCTGATGGCTTTTTGACATGTAAAGTGATTTCACTTGAGAAAAAAAAAAAAAAGACAATGGACTTGTGGCCAGTTTCCTACAGTACCTGTGTTAGACTCGGGATCAGAGAAGTGATTTGCTGCACATTAAGGAGGGACTGAGAATGCGTCAGGATGCAAAGGTCTGCATCTTGGAGTCAGGTGTTGGCAGAGGTGTGAATGTGCCAAACAGAGGCAACCCTGGCAGCTACGTATGAGTAGGCAGAAAATGCGGAGTATCGCTTACTAACTCTGCTATATGATCTCATTTTAAGGTAACAGCATGCCTTTATGAAATAACACATTTCTGCTTTCCTTGTCTTACAAACCTTTTAAAATGTTCCTCTTTTGCACTGTTTTCAGCAGGCAGCCCAGGGCAGGGGGTGGGCTCTGAGCACCTGATGAGCTGTGGGTGTCCCTGCTCACTGCAGGGGGTGGCACTGGGTGGCCCCTACAGGTCCCTTCCAGCTCAAACCATTCTATGGTGATTCTGTGTTGATACAGATGCAGAAGAACAGCTGCACATGTTTTGCTGTCCTGCCTGGGAGACAGGAAACTTTTTGGAAGGGTAGATAATAGTATGACAAAGGAAAATGGTTTTAAGTTGAAGGAGGAAAGATTTACGTAGGATGTGTGGGGGAAGTTCTTTACTGTCAGTATGGTAAGGCGCTGGAACAGCTGCCCAGAGAGGCTGTGGATGCCCTGTCCATCCCTGGAGGTGTTTAAGGCCAGGTTGGATGTGGCCCTGGGCAGCCTGGGCTGGTATTGCATGTGGAGGTTGGTGGCCCTGCCTGTGGTGGGGGCTTGGAGCTTCGTGATCCTTGAGGGCCCTTCCAACCCGGGCCATTCTGTGATATTATTCTGTGAAAGCAAGCAGGGCCAGTGGAGAGTGGGAATGCAAAGAAGCATTTGGTTGCCTATGTGCAGGTGCCTATGTTAATGCAATTAAGATTTAAATGTTAATAGCAGGATTTCAGCTTGGAGATGACCAGAAGCCCAGGGCTATGGGGAAGGGTTGGGCATGGTGAGCCGTGTGTTGCTGCTTCACTGCTTAGGGACTGCTCCCTGCAGGTGCTCATACATCATAGTGACCCACAGTCACTCACATGCTGCAGTGCTGTGCTGCTGCCCTAAGGCCCGGTCCCCATATGGGATGGCTGCATCCCAGCATAGGAACTCTGCTCCATCCCACCTTGTGGACACACAGGTGAGGAAACGCCTTCTGGCTTCTGCAAGCCTTCCTGGGACTTCACAGGCCTCTCACTGTGCAATTACAGGAGGGTTTTAGTCTGATTAGACATGAAAAACTCCTCTCTATAAAGAAACTCAAAGATCAGAGGCATTTTCTTTCAAGTATTACCCTGCAATTGGAACGCTCCTGCTGCTTGGTACAAAACGTTTCTGCAGGGCTCTATCAAACCCTCACTTTACATTTCCATTGTTAGGTTTTATTTCCCCCCTTTCTCTATTTAAACATTAAATTTGAGCAATTCAGCTCTATCCATTTTTTTTTTTCCCCACTGAAATCTGTCACAAGTTTTAATTGCAGCGGGGCAGAATGGCAGTCACAAAGCCACAGTGATGGAGAGCATCAGCAGGACTGCGGGCCTCGAAACCAAACACAAATCAATGACATTTTTGTCCTTCAGACCCGGGGAAACATGAATGCAAATTCTATAGTCTCATTTTATTTTTCACTGATCCCTGCTATTCTCTAATCTTATCAAATATATATTCCTGCATTCGGAATCGGGCTGATCAAGCAGCTCGCTGTAAACAAGCAGCATTAGATTCTGTCGAGCACGTTTTCCCCCACAAATCCGATTTCCCAGTCTTTGGCTGGTGATGCTTCAGCCATTCCTCAGCACATAAAGTGCTCTCTGCATATTCTATTGGCCGCGCTCTGTAGCAACATGCAGCACAAGGCCGTCGTGCTGTGGGCTGCCTCTCTTTGGCAACCATTCTCGATGCGCTCTGGTTTTGCCATGCCCTTCCATGAGAGGTGAGGAGCAGTGCTCAGCACCTGCCCAGCCACAGCGTGCCCGATCCCACTGCTTGGCTGTGAATAAAGGTGCCTCGAGCTTCATAAATCTGTATGCGGCGCTACGGGTTCTCTAACAGCAATTCGTTTTAATTACGTGAGACATAAAAAGACCACCTACAGATGAGACAATACAGCCGTAAGATTCTCAAGGTTACTTTGGGGAATACTTCATAACTGAAGTATGTTTTCCCCGAGGAATTCTACTACCATTTGATTTAATTTTTAATTTTTACATTTTAATCAAAAATAGATCAAATGGCGGTGTTCCCTCCTGGGAAACATACTTCAGATGCGAAGCAGTCCATGTTCCTTTTAAATATGTAAAGCTGCCATTTATGTATAACTCATGAATGACACCCTGTGTTGCAAGCAAATATCATGCGGTGATTTCTATATTGTTTCAGTAACAAGGCTGTAATCACACACAAATATCGCCGTGCCCAATGCTACCAAGCAGATGGCATTCAAAGGAGGAACTTCAGAAGCTCGCATGCTTCGCTCCAAGAGCCAACAAAGAGCCACTGCGTGGTGAGCGCATTGGTGCTGGTATATCTGTGTCCCCTGGAGCAGTGACATTGCATGGCGCTGCCTGCTTGGGGCTCTAAAGGCTGCTCCTTGGGAACTCCCACTCGGATTCAGAGAGTGGTGTGTGACAGGGAGGGACGTGGATGTGGTTTAGTGGGGGAATATCGGTGGTAGGCGGATGGTTGGACTTGGATGTCTTGGAGGCCTCTTCCAGCCTTGGTGACTGTATGAATGGAGAGCAGTGCTTTCCAATCTGATTGCAACTTGTGGACCTTAATGTGTCGTAGTGGTGTGATGGTAAAACTGTTTTCTGAAGCTGGAAGCAGGGCCTGTCATTTGACAGCAGGTGAGGTTCAGATATATTAACGCCCATTGGATCTTCCTGGGATTCTTCCTACTGCTTTTCTGATGAAAAACAAAGTAAGAGGTCCTGTGTTTTTCTTGCTTGTTCGTATGTGGTTACCTGGAATCAAAGAATCATAGAAGGGCCTGGGTTGCAAAGGACCACAATGACCATCTCGATTCAACCCCCTGCTATGTGCAGGGTTGCCAACCATCAGACCAAGCTGCCCAGAGCCACATCCAGCCTGGATGGGAGTTTGATGTGTGAGAATCTCAAGGTATAACTCTTGATTTTACGATTACTGCCAGCAATCAAAGCCAAATAGCACTGTTACTACGTGACTTTCGTCTGCCAATACAGGCTACTGCATTGTGCTCTCAGGAACCACCGTATGATGGTCTCAGGGGAGATGCCACAGTTTGAATATGTATACAGCTTTCCCACCTAACTTTGACACGAACACCATTCATTTTAAATATCATTCTCGTTGTATGTGTTGCATACGTTTGTCTCTGTGCCTAGTCCTGTGCAGACTGCCTGCATGCTCCACACATACTAAACCAAAAGCTTTGGTTTCTTCCTCTTTAATGATGAGGTCAATGTGTTGTTACCCGCAAACAATTATGTGAATGTTGAAGTCTAAAGCAATTGAACTCAGTACATTTTACATAGCAAGGATGATGCATTTATTATTTTTATCAGTAATACATCCACCCTATCAACTTCACATTTGCTCTTGCGCTTTCTTTCAAGGCTTAATGCTCTCATCTTAAATGTTCCATCTGCTTATCGTTATACAAAAGGTATGTACCGCCAAATCGTGTTCATCTCTAAGCACGTAGGCAGAGGTGACAAAATGAAACAAAAAGCAAAGTTCTCCTTGCTTACAACGTCAGAGCTCCTGACGGCAGCTGTTACCTTCTCGGGAGGGTTGGACTGCATTGTGTGGCCAAGGTTATGCTCTGGGCAGTCCCCAGATTTGTGCCAGGGAGGGTCAGGTTGGCTATCAGAGCAATGTCTGCTCCAGAGAGCGGCCAGGCGCTGCCACAGCTGCCCAGGGGTGGGCAGTCCCCGTCCATGGAGGTGTTCAGAGCCGTGGGGATGTGGCACTGAGGGGTGGGCAGTGGGTGCAATGGGGTTGGGCTGGGGGGACTCAGAGCTGCAGCGGTGCACAGCGTGCAGCACTGGCTGAGGGATTTGCTTTGGAACCAGCAGCTGTGGAGCAGAGTGATAATCTACATAAAGCAATGAGATGTAAGGAGATTAGAACTTAGATTCACAAGGCTGTCCGGACACCTCCATTTCTGCTTAAATCCACAGGTCTGACCCTTAAGGTGCTCCAGTTAGGTGAGGAAAAACAACATCTGGCAAGGCAGAAGGAGATGAGTTGAGAAATGGTAATGTTTAACCCTCCATTATGACAAACCTGCAGAGGAATTACGTTGTTTCGAAATATTGATTCTGTGCATCATTCATGTTTTTGGGCAGTGAGGGGATGAACCAGGTGGGGTACATCATACAAATGAAGCTCCATAGTACATACCTTGGTGCCTCAGTGCCTGCAGAGCACGATTCAGTTATTAATGGCAGAACAAAACCAGACGGTTCGTACTGTAGCCAAAGGTGGGTTTAATGCTTCTGCTTTTGCAACAACTTATAAAATACAAAGTTAAAAATATGATATCATTTTCATCTGCATTAAAAACTGGTTGTACGCTTTGTTTTACTATGTACATCTAAATAAAGTATATTTTAGGCTATTTTGTGCTCAAACCACAGCATTAGGAAAGATAAAGAATCGTATTTATCAACAAACCAAATCGTCACAGCTGCACCAGGTGAAGGAAAGTCCTACAAAAATAGTTCTGAGGTTTTGCTGCAGATCTGCTTTAAAGCAGCGTTCACCACCCCCACCTGCACGGCCCTCAGCTGCGCCCGCTGCAGCACTGCTCCGTGACTGCAAATACAGCACAGCTATGGGATGAAATAGCAGGTCTTCGCTAGGCTGAACTATCTCAGCTACAACTCATTTGTGTCACTGCTGATTCATAAATGCATCTGGCCCATTAAGAGGCACGGGGCAGGCAATCACATCCTTCCGAAGGATTCACTTTGGAGTTTATGCAGAGGGTGGTTTCTTGTTTGTGTTTTAACCCCAAACCAACTCCAGGACTACCAAAAAGAGGGAGCTGCTATCAAAACTAGGTAGAGTATCTTTACTCTCTGCTAATGAAGCAGGAGTACACGCACACCTGAACTGCAGTCACACTGGAAATGCTTCTTCAATAGTGATGATACCAATGTTTACTTAAGAAGCGGAACTCAGGCATGATGCTCTCCTGATGCCCAATATGGTGTTGTATGAGCAAGTATGAAGGCAAAAATACTGCTGGAAACTGTCAGCATTCCAATAACTGTGATTGGTGATGTTCAAGACTGAGCTGTGAGATAAAAAAAGGATTCCCTGAACAAAACATATAATGAAATATTGTTCTCCCTGCTGTAAGAAGTGCTCCTATTCGGTGCCTGTCCTGTTTCTCAGCCTTTCCCCACCTGCTGATGGGCACACAGGTGCCGGCTGCTCCCAGCCCTCTTATGGCCATGGAATTGCTCTGACATACCCTGTATTGTGTTCCTGGGCAACGCAAAAGGCTGCAGTTAAACAAAGACCCAACCTGGGACAATTTCACTCATGTTTCTTTTCTATAGCATTTAGATATTCAAACTATTCACACAAATAACGTAACTTCCGATCAATTAGATCTGATATAAAATGCAGCATTACATTTTGAACAGTGCAAAGAAGGTACCACGGGCCCGTGTTCACACTGCAGGTTAAAAATAGCACAAAGTTCTCCTATTTTCTTGAGCTGTAGAGATGCAGTAATCTCCAAGGACAGAGCTGAGAGTCACTGTGGACAGGGTAATAAAATACCTGCACCGTGCACAGTAACAGTGAGAAGACTGATATGAAGAAATCACATTAAAATCGAACAGAGTGTGACTTCATCAGGGCTCTGTAATGCAGCCAGGAGGAACTATGGCCGATCCTGTGAGTTATGTATGGTGGCACCTTACAAAAACCAAGTAATGGTCACTCTGAAAGGAGAAGGATTAGATGTGTGATAGGAGCTACGGGGATCGTAAAGAGAATCAATTAGTTCTCATTCTGACTGTATTCTATCGGCTAAAATGCAGTCAGGCTTTTAGCTAACAGAAGAAATGTATGCACTGCTATCCATTTAAATGGAAAATCGTCCTCTCGGTGTGACGGTTCATAATGTATTGCCCGTGCATTAAAAACAATATGGTGCTTCTTCGGTCCAGTGTATTCTAGCAGAAAAGTTCTCCAAGAGCAAGTCTAGACGCCATTTCTCTTCTTAAGAGACCTTCAATTTTGACTTTGTACCGTTCTGCTAACAGCTACTTTCAAGCATTGAACTCAGTTGCACCCAATGGGCTCTGAGTCATTTTGCAGTGACTAAACCTGTAGATACCTTTCAGCCTTCTGCATTCAGAGGAACTATTTCAGTTTTTACAGCACAGAAACTGAAGCTCAGCCATCTTTTTTTTCTTGGCTGACATTGCTACCAGGATCTGTAAAAAAACAACTGGAAAGTCTTGTTAAAATGAACTGCCCACAAAGCATAGCCTGGCTGCCCAGGAACAAATATGCTATTGCAGAGCAAGCAGTGTCTTTAGAAACCATTTTACATTACCATTTTGCACTAGTTGATAAACTCTACTGTCAGGATAAGGGAATTTGCTCATGCACTACAGTCATTTCAACTGAGCATACTGCTTGTATCAACCTGAACTGGGAGCTGGAGAGCTCAAGATGAATTTCTTACCTTCAAGGTAAAACAACCTTCTAAAACCATTGTGCTTCTCAGTGATTTGATCTTTGAGCAGACTGTACTGCTTCTGTCATTGAAGGAAACTGTGGGGTGTTGGAAACAACTGGCAGAACCACAGAATCATAGGGATCAGGGGAACCTCTGGAGATCATCTGGTCCAGTCCCACTTTGCAGTGATTCATTTCCAAGGGATCTAAAATCTGTATGGGATTGGAGGATATTCGTTCTTTCCTACCTAAACTTTCTGGATGCCAATTTAGTGCAGCTCTGCTTAATAAACTTATCTCCCCGTCTGTCGCTTAACTGAATTCAGTATTCATATGATATTCATCTATTTAGGAAGAGTGTCTTGTTAATAAAAGTCAGTGCTAGCTACAGCTCCACACACGATATGGGAAGTGTTCTAGGACTATGATAAGATTTCTCTAAGAATATTACAGTGTGATAAATGCCACTGGGGTAGTGACCTTTCGAAGCCTGTTACTACATTTTTGCAGCTTCAGAGCTACCATTTTAATCTACACTGAGTAGTGCCCGCCCTCAGAGCAGGAGAGGCTGGAAGCTGCTCTGCCTGCCTGCTGGGCTGAACCCTGCCCAAAGGCTCCATAGGAACAGGGGACACTTCCTGACAATGGAGATTGCTTTCCTCCTGAACTTTGGCAGGTCACAGCCATTTCCATCCGGTGCAGGGGTAAGCATAGTGCTATTCTGTTCTGAACAGCGGCCAGCTCCATTCCAGAGCAGCCAGTGAAGTGTCACATCCAAATAACACAACTTGGATACCTTAAGAGTTTAAAACCTGCGGGTGTTTAAAAATTACACAGGCCTGCAGCCTGCTCAAATGCTGATTAAATTATTTGTGGCAAGCCAGTAAGATCAAGTTGGGTAACAAGCTGAAACAGACCTGTCCTAGCATCACAACGGTTGGAAAGAAGGAATCCCAGAGCATCAGATGGTATCTTCAGCAATTTGAGAGGACTGTGTCGATCTGAAGCACCACTCACCTTTGCATAATAATGTTGTTCAAATAATACTGATTTTTTTTCCTTCAGGTAGTTATCTGTCACTTTCACAGACTGTGCTTATTGTAAATCAAGTAAGAGTTTGGCATGTAGGAAAGATACCTGAAATGGATGCATATTCTGGATCTTACAACAAAATAAGATTCAATAGGGTTTTTACTGGCCTTTGCATAGCTGTCAAGCTGATCAGCTCTCTATCTAGAACTGAAGAGTCCTCCCATTTCTGCCTGCTTATATACAATTGAGCTGAAAGTGCAGGCCCAGTACCAATGTGAACACAAGGACAACCTCCAAGAGTAACAGAGAAAGTGCCCAAGTGAGACAGTGAAACACCTTGTATCAGCATGGCCTTTGGCCCAGGGCCAGGTGAAGACTGGGCCAAAGGCCAAATCAACTTAACTGCTCCAAAAAGTTAAACCAAATACGTATGTTTTCATACATAAGAGATACCTTAAGTACAAAAGCATTTTTTCAAGTGTAAAAACAGTGGTGTCCAACTGTGTGATGGTGGAGTCACACCGAGCAGTGTGCAGAATGTTTGCCATGAGTGAACGTACTCCAGCTGTACACAGCTCACAGGTGCATTTCCAGAACCTAACGGGGAAAGCAGCGCTGCTTATCTGCTGTCTGTCCGTCTCTAGCAGCCCAGGATGTGACTGAAGTGTCCCTGAAATGACAAAATGGTATGTGACAAAATCATCAAAACCTGAAGCCTTTTCTCAGTATCCCTTTTCAATCGTGTCCGTAAAAGAAATGGACAATCCTGCCGACAGCACCCCAAGTGCTCCCTCCTTTCCCACGAAGAACTCGTGGACAAAGGTTAAAAAAAGTGCAAATTCAGTACTACTCTCATCTCAAATGGTGGCTTAATGCACTTCTGCTGTTCCTTCTGAAACGCATGGCAGCGGATCGTGCCTACAAAAACAAGCCTTAATGTTAAGAGAGCAAGTCGAAAGGTGATGTTCTCTCCGAATGCACTTTGAAAATCACAGCATATAGTGTAGAAACAAAGAATTAAATGCTTTCAGGTAAGCTGGTGTGAATGAGGTTCCTCATGCAAAGTACAACGCTGAGAAGAGTGTCTCCATCCAGGACGAACCGTCTCAGCCCTGTATGCCTGCATTCTGCATGCCTTGCTCCAGTGTGGGTTTTTATGCTCTTGAATTTCTCTCCCATCAGTAGCATACAGTTTCCTAGAGAATTTTAACATTATTACTATGAACAAACATTGCAGCATTATTTATTTTGCTACCTGGAGGCTCTTCCCTTAGGGACATTTCAGCTGTTCTGAAGGGCTTCCATGGTGCATCTTATTCATTGTGACAAGCTCAATTTCCCAAGGTGAAATTTTAATTCTGAAGAAAATGATCAGCTTACTACACGTTTCATTCTCAATATAGGCTTTGTATTATTTTAGGAATGAACATATTACTAATATAAGTCCAAATAAATTTCTCAAAGTGTAACCGTGTTATCTGTCACGGTATGGCTGCAAATAACTGATGATCTGAAGGGAACACAACTGCCAAATCTGTACAGTCAGTTCACCCACAGTTAGAGGAGCTGTGGATGAATTGTGCTGTGGATGCAAGGACACCCCCATGAGCCAGCATCTATCATGATGGCTTTACGAGCTCAGCACAGCATGCGTTCAGCTGCACCAGAACACAATCCCAGTTGCTCTAGTCCTGCCTTTGTGTTTGGCATTATGTCTGAACTAACAAACCCTGCTGACTGAAAGCCAGAGTCAGAAAGAATCCCTCCCCTCTGCAAAAGCACACATGGGTGCAAAACCAGTCACACATTTATTTCATCTAGATTGTTCCAGGGCCATGACTCAAATAATGGAGAACTGAATATATAGGCTAACTTGATTATTCCATTACCAAACACTGCATCATGCTCCTTAAACTCTAATTGGTATTTGACATCATGCAACAGATGTCAATAAACTTTGGCACTGCTACAGGGAACATCAAGGAAAACAGAATCTGAGTCAGTCACATTTTAGATCCGCCTGCTTTGAGCAAAGCAGTTTCTATTTCAACTCGTGATATGAGTCTAATTCAGCAAGAAGTCTAGCAAGTAGCTATCCAAGGGCTCCAGATGTTTCTAACGCTGACTTGAGTCACTATACTGACAGCACAGGACAGCTAAGTAGGACAATTCTTTACTTTTGAGATTCCAGCTCTCCTTGAGTACAGTCAGCGGACTGCGTCCCTCGGTTCTTACAGCTGAAGCTCAAAAGCATTTAGAAGTCATCCATTACACCCAAACAAATGAATGCTTGTTGAAGAGGTGAATTATATATCCTAAGGCATCTGGGTTCCTAATTATGATTTCAAGATTGTTACACAGTAAATGCCTTTTCAGCTCCCACACACCTAAGTGACTTCTGAAACTTTGGTTGGTTAAGGAGGGCAGATTGAGGTTGGATGTCAGGGG
>PPHD01030070.1:0-10433 GCA_002909625.1 Bambusicola thoracicus
CTGAATATACCAAGTAGAGACAGTTCAGTTCACGTTTAATGAAACCAGAGTTTCACAGAAATTCTCTTCTGTGCCAAGTGCACTGAGAATTACATAAAATCTCATGCATGTCTGCTTTTCTGAAGGACAGCAACCCCCACTGCTGCAGATGTGCTTACTGATAGCAATAGGCAGTCTACATCTTCATTTCATTCATGCCATTTGATACTTATAGCCCTTGCCCATAGTGAGGCAAAAGAAGGTGAAGGGCAGAGCAGTTGTAGTAGGAAGTATCATGCTTGTGTGACCATCTTCTAAACACCAGTCTTATGTCCTGGAGAGGTGCCATGTTGGCAGGGTGCACGGGAAGTATTAGCATAGCAAATTGTGTTATGAGCAGCAGAACCACAACAAGGTTCTTCCTGCATCTGATGATAATTGTTTGATTGGGGGGAGGGAGGGAAGAAAGGGAGGTCAGGGTGATGCAGATGAAAAGGAAAGGCCTGCACTATTGTAAGAGCAGTGAAAACAAAATGCCCCTGTGCCAAAGAGCTTTGGCGTATATGACACAGCAGAGCTGAATGAGACACGGGAATATGCCATCATGCCCCGAAGTCTGGTGGGTAGGAAAGGTGTGGTGATCTCCTGTGTTTCCACTGCTAGCTCCTTTTCCTCCCTGCTTCAGAGTAATTTCTCCTGAAATGCTCTCAGAATCAACTCTCACTTTCTTTGATGTCAGTCTTCATATGAGGAAAAACAAAGATGTTTGAGTTTTAAACTACTTATGTTTGTGTTCTGTTACCAGTCTTTGGGTGTTCCTTGTTTTTTAGTGAGGGTTTTGTGTTAGTTTGTTTTTTTTTCCCTCCCTTAATCTTCTAAGGTCCAAGCCCACTGTTATCATTTAACAAATACTCAGTGAGGGGAACAACCCAATGCGGTCACCGTACCAAAGCCAAATCTAGACACAGCTTCAGGGAGATCACAGCTGCATCCTGGAAGGCATCTGTCCCACAGCCTGTTTTCTGACACAGTGACTCAAATAAGGAGTATTTGAAGGTGGGAATATCCTACTTTATGGCATGAAGTGGTGGCTTTTGTGGAGTACAAACTGTACTAGTGCTTCCTGTAAAGCAAACGCTACGTCAGGGAAGTTGAGCAACATCTCAAGATGCAAAAAAGGCAGCGTTTATCCATGCTTAGTGTTTTTCTTGCCATGTTGCAGGCAAGATTAGAATCCAGAACAATAGTGTTTCCTAACTTATCTTAAGTAGCTAAATAGAAGTGCAGCGTTACTCGTTAATTAACTACAAATGTACTCATGCTGTTGGAGAGGCCAGAGAGGCATCTCGGTGAGTCAAAGAATGTTTGAGGCTGGATGGGACCCCCCCATTCAAAGCAGGGCTGACTAGAGCAGGGTGATCAGGGCTGTGTCCAGTTGGCTTTTGAGTATCTCTGAGGTGTCCCCTAAGGCATTAAAGGGCAGTGATACAGAGGTAATATAGACAGAGCTATAGAGGTAATATAGACAGAGAAAATCAGGACAAGCGATTCCAGGTTTACAGTAACACTATGTGCAAAAGGGCATAATCATTCTCTACAACAGCTTGAGTGTCTATTCACAGGAATATCCAGGTGAAGAGAGGTCAGAAGTTCCATGTCTAATCTAAAGAAGGCTGCACATTTGTGATGGAAACGTAAGCATGCAGCAGAATGCACTGGTAGCATTGTAAGGCTTTGAGACTCAAGAGAGCTCTGGCAGGTTGGTGCCTCTTAACCCCACCAGAATCCTGCTAGAAGGATGGAAGCCATAGAGAGTGTTAAGAAGAGGTTATCAGCAGAGATGAACTGAACTCTCAGATGGTCTTCCTTCACCCTGAAGGAATACAGATTTTAATAGGAACATTTCTAGGGTATGCAGGAAACAGAAAGTCGGAGGCGAAGTGTCAGCCAAAGGGAATCTGGGTGTTGTTTTTTTTTTTCTCTCTCTCTCTCTCTCTCTTTTTTTTCCCTCTGTAAATGCTTTATAATGTTAAAAGTAAGTGCATGTTTTCTGTGGATGTGTGTAAGGTCACCACTTTTCCTTTGGATGGCAGATAAATTTTCAAAGGAAAAAAAGTGCATCGCTTAGACAGACTCTTAGGTTCATGCCTCAATAACATGAGGGTTCACAGAGAAGGTAAGAAGTAGAAAAATAGCATCAAAGCCATCTGATTCTTTTCCCTGCCTGGTCTGATTGGTCAGTAGTTTGTTCTTTCCTCATTTAGTTACAGAGGTTTTTTTGTTACTAGGATTACTGGCTCATTTCCATGCAGGTTTCCCTACATTGTTATTTGCTCCGTTCCAGAAGCAGCTCTGCTTATGGCAAACAATGTCTTTTACACTTCTCCTTTTCTTTAAACTCTGATCATAGGGCACTTGTTGAGAGGCAGAAGGAATCGAAAGTTCCCTGGCACTGGGAGGGGAGTTCTCACAAACACACCATGGAATGACCCACACTCAGTGGATCCCTCTGGTGAACTGAGAGCCAGCTCTGAGGAAGCTCTTCCAACACTGTGCCAGCTCTGAAAGCCTTTTAAAACCTGTGTGGTGTCTCAGTTTTTGTCACATTGCAGGTGGCACAAGTTGGACTCCAAACTATGTTCAGCATTGTGAGATTGCTGGGAGGCCCTTCCAGCTGCAGATAAAACAAACTGCGGTTCTACTGCTGATTTTTTAATTCCTGTCTCTGTTTGTGGCTCAGTCCACTGCCAGAACTACACTGGAACTGGATTGAGCAACATGAAGACGTACTGTCTTGTCTGAAATGCCTCATCTGAAAAAGCCTTGTTCGTGCTGACGGATGGTATTGCATTGTCTTGAGCCTGTGCTGTGCACGTGTCCCAAACTGAGCAGTTGGCCTCAGAGCACTGACCACTGGTTGCTGAAGAATTTGGGTGTGCTGTGGGATGGGAACAGATGCCCCAGTAGTTAGCTGTGGTGGATGGAAGTGGGGGAATCTGGGCTGATGTGAGCATCAGCTCTGTTCCTTGGGCTTGAAAGAAGCAGAGTGAGCACAGATTGTGGGCAGAATGCTGTGTTTTGGGTTTTTGTTTCAGAACAGGCAGTCTCAATCTCCAGGACATTGTGACCTCTCTGCAGTGGGAGATGAGCAGCAGAGAAGTTCCCCTGCAGACAAGCTTTCTACCAACACAGCCTCTTCCTGGGAACTCACAGCCGCAGGTTGGGAAAGGCTTGCATTATACCTTTCTCTTGTGTCCAAATGAGAGCCGCTTCTCACTAGCTAAAGGGTCTGTTTGTGCCTGCTAGCTCAGAATGAGACCTCAAGGGCTGAGTAACCCAACTCTCTGCAGCCCTCCAGAGCTCATCCTGAAACTACTTCGTCTTGGGTTTGATTCGTTTTTATTTAGCGTTGAGATTTTCTTATGTAATATACAGCTAAAAGTGATTTTAAAGTACTTGGACTTAATCGTGTTTGTGTTGCCCACCCCCATGCTTTTATGTCTCAATGCTCCATTAGTGTTCGTAACAAAGAGAGAGAGTAACACAGATGGTAAACATTTTTACCCCAGAACACCAGCAGTGAACACCATATCTCTGATTTAGGAGTCTCGGTGCTGTGCTTGCTCAGCTGTACATAATCACTCTCATTTCCTTCCCTTGGGTTTCTGGCCAGTGAGGGAGCTGTACTGGCAAGCTCAGAGATGTCTCCCTGGTATCTCTGAGCTATGGGTCGGTGCTGACACGCAGCACTTTGCCGAGCAAGAAGCTCCATGCTGGAGCTGGTGTCAGCTTTCTCGTAGTGTGTTGTCTGATTTTTAAAGATTCACTAAATTTACTGAAATTAAAACTCTTTTGGATGACGGCAGTTATCTTCCTTAGCTGCCAGGCAGCCACAGGAGTTATCGTGGTTGTGAATGCCTGCTTGGTACAAAAGACAAAAATCCCAGGGAGCTGTGGTTTAGCCTTGCCTGAGTTTTGTGGTAGATCCCATGGCGGGAGCTTGTGTGCATTGGGTACAAGACAGTGACATTTTGAATGTTTGTATTTTCTTTCTGGGAATGCGGATAGTAAGATGAATAAGTGTAGTTGGCTCTGTGTAGTAGTTCAAATAAAAGTGTAAAAGAGTAATTCAGTTTGTTGCAGTATTTACCAAGCTGACTAGCTGTGAGGTTTTTGTTTTATCTTTCTTTCTACTTTTCTTTGTACAAACAACATAGTGAACTTGGGCTCTGTCTATCAAAATGCAAGTGGCTTTTCTTTTGTACTCAGATGAGAGAGATAATCCCTAACTAAAATTTCACATTAGCATTCTGCTTGTAAAACAGAGCCGCGTCCTTCGGGCCAAAGAAGTTTTGTATCAACAAGCATGCACTACAGCCTGTGCAGCGGTGGCCCGTTTTGGTGACTTGTTTACTGCTCTGGCTTTCAGATCCAAATTCTTAGCTACAGACGAAGCATTCAGATAGTTTTCTCTTTGTTGAAAGAGGATGAAAATTGTCTGAAATTGGAGCCAAGTTCGCATTCTCTGGAATACCGTTTCAGCCTTTGGGAGGACCATCTAATGCAGAGTAACTGAAAGCTCTAGCCAGGTTTGTTTGAACAATCTAAGCTTAAAGAGGAGACAGCAAAACAAATACTTTTTAATTCTTGTGCTTTTTATATTTACACTGGCGGTGGTGTCTTCCTCAGATAAAACGTTTTGATATTAAGCAGTTCCTCTAATTTTACTGTGCTCTGTTTCTTTTTATGGTAACACACACTGTGCAGGAAGGTCATTATACGGGAGAAAAAAGCTGTCAGCATAAAAGAGAAAGTTAACATTGCACATGTTGTCTTTGTTTATGGGGTTCCTGGAATGTGTTGAGAACCAAGCCAAATGATAGCTTAAACTGCTCTTTTTAATATTCTGGGCTGCTTCTTTGCAAGTTTAGAAGTGATGGGTGCTTCACCTTGCAAGTACGGGTTGCAAACTTACCTGTGGAAGCATCTAGAATGTTCCCTTTGTATGTAACTAGTATTTACTTTAAAGATGATTTGTATTTCCTGTGCTGTTTGGGGGAATGTGACAGTTGTGACATTCAGTTAATGACAAAACATGTATTGGTATCACACTCAAAGCCAGCTTAGGCGAGTGTTGGTCTCAGTGTTGCCTGATGAGTGTACATCGCAGGGAGCCTTGCAAACTGCACTGGTGATTGTCTCATTTAGTACTGCATTAACATCTGTGTTACAAATGGCCATTCATCAGCTGGCATTTTTGCTTGAATTCCAGAAGCAAGATGAAAGCAAATGCAGCTACTTTTCATTTATTGAATTCCATCCCCAAACAAGTTATGTGTCTAAGGTTAAAGCAGGGCAAGGGTGTACAGACCATGAATCATTATGAGTTTATGTAAGCAGCAGTAAATTCTTTATTTTTATTCCCTGTTTAAAGAAGAGTAGACCTTTGTCTTCTGTAAGCCAAAACTACTGCCTTCAGTTTATAGACAAAATGAAATGTCCCCCTAGCTGACGTAGAGATGACAAGGTGTTCTCAGGGATTCCTGCTGAACCTGTGCAGGAGTGGGGAGGGAGTCCCGATGGTTTGGGATGAAAGGGATAAAATCAACAATTAAAGGATAATAGTGAGTTGGGAAGGAAAGGGAAGATGACTAGCCAGGAAGGATTAGCCCGAGTCTGGAACATATTTCCTGAAATTAGCCAAGCAAGTGCTTAAATGGAGGTGGGCTGTTCTCCTAAAGAGTGATTTTGGAAGTACGTGAGCCACTGAGAGGGTCTGAGAGATCAGTGCAGAAGGAACTCAACTAGGGAATGGACAGATGCTGCCTTGTAGAGTCAGGGAGAAAGCACTGTGCTGTTGGAGGACAACAAGATTTCCACTCCTTCTGTGAGAGGTAGTGTACATCATACCATGAGTAAGGTTAATGTGCTAGCTTACAGACTGTCTTCCAGTGGGGGAAGTGCAGTGCTTAAAAAGAGCCAATCTGTGTATTTTCAATATGGTTCCCTTTTATAATCTCGCTGTGCAATAATCGCAAGACTTGCTAAAGGGAAGAGAACTGTCTGGTGTAAACCAGATAGGCAGGTTCCATGGAGAAAAACAGTGTCTTAGCTGACCAAGCACCACCTGATTAGACCAACACTGAGCTCTTCTGTTCTCTTCTGTAGGCTTAATGGGAGCTGGGGATAAAGTGTTGTCTGAGGCCTTTTTGTCTGTTTCCATCCTTGTACTTTGTCCTCAAGGATTGTACTTTGACCTCAAGTTGCTGGAAGCAGTGCAAGAGACAGACCAGGCATGGGTGTGTGTGAGGAGTGGGCCTGTGGTTTCTGCTCAGAGGAGGTGGTGCTGTGATCTGTTGGTGCAGCGTGAGCATCATCTCACAAAATGGCTTGGCATTAACAAATACTGCTGCTACCTGCATTCAGATATTGCAGCTGCTCGTGTTTATTTTAATTGAGATATTCTGGGGTCAATTTTGTTAGCTCAAGTGTATGCACATTTGCCTTGTGAATCAAAATGAGGATTTGGTTTTCTCATTTTCATTGTGTTTCATTATGCTGGATTCCTTTACAAGTCAAGCTGATATCTGTTTTTTTGCTGAGTTTGCCTTAGAGACATATAGGAATGGACACCTCAAATGATAATTGATTATTTTTATATGCATTGTAACCCCTACATTATTTCTCTGGTGATTAACATTCTTTAGGCAACAGTTTTGTTCAGAAACAATTCCATTAGTCTTCAGTAAAGCTGAAATTGCATAGTTTGCTCTCTGTACTGTGTTTGTCGAAGTGTTGGTATCCATTTAACGCCCAAAGGAAGAAAGCAGAGTTTATTTGGATGTCAGTGGTTTTAGCATACTGCAGACTTCTGGCCTCAATCTAAATAAAATGGCTGAGATCTCCAAATACCGAATAGATAAAATTCCAGTGTGTTTTATTGGACAAGGAAATGTTATGTTAAAAAAGCACAGTATTTTGAATGTTTTCCAAAATAGATTGTTATATTCAAAGTGGTGAAATGTAATTGCTTCTATATCCTGACAGAGCCACAAGATCTGGAGTGGCTTAAGAAGTGAAAACTGAAGGCCATATTTTCAGAGGCAACTAGGTCCCACTAAAGTCAGTGCAGGTTAGGCACTAAAGGCCTTTGCAATTTGGCTCTGAGCCCGTAGTTTTTGTTGCTGTTAATACTTGGGACATTTTCTTTATGCCAGCCCTTCAGTTCAACTCAAGGAACAGGAGAGGGATTTCCTGTGTCGGTCAGCAACGTGCTGTTTAGCACTGGAACTGGCCCCATGAGCAGGGCTGGGCAGTGCTGCTCTGGGACTTGCTCTACCTTAATATTGCTCCGTTAGGAGTCAAAGTTTAATTACCAATATGACATCTGACTTTGTTCTGAACTCCAAATAAGTTCTGAATTAAGGAGGATGCCAAAGAACAATCTCCCCTTCCCTCTCCCTCCTTTTTTTTTCCCCATGGGTTTTAGCGTTCCTCCCAAGCCTTGTTTTGAGAAAAGAATATATATCCCAGCAATGTGGGCATCATTGAACAGAACTTATTGTGTAGCCATAGCTTTATGTTATGGCTAATAATACTGTGCCTTTTTTAAAGGGAGCAGCCTTAGAAAATCAGACTGGAAAATAGCTAAAAATTATATATTTTTACCCCATCAAATTATAAAACTGTACTGTGCTAGCTGAAAGCACATAATGAGTAGGAAGTGAGCACTAATCTATTTGGCTCTGTCTGTACCTTCATATTTCTATTTATCTCAGTAGGAGATTTTAATATTCTACTGATGCGATTTTATATTTTGCTGACTTCCAGGTTGAGATATTGGCTCTTAAAATCACGTTAACTGCCTAAATGCAAAATCAGGCTTTATGAGAATTAATAGAATCATGCTATTATGAATCTTGAAGATGGTACTAGCTGATATAAATGGTCTCTGAAAATAATTTAATGAGCTGGTTTCTCTATTTCAAAGCTCCTTTTTCCATACGCTTGAAAGTGTTTTGCAGAAGTGTACGTATATTAAGGCCCAGTTTCTGCTTACATTGCTAGGAGAGTAATTCATATGGCCAACAAAGCTAAAAGCGTGCATAAAACTTCGGTAGCTACTTTATTAATTGTCCAGTCCCCAGTTTACCCTCTGTCGCAGGGTACTTGCCTCCTTCACAATATAGCTCCAAACTAAATGTGCCTTGGCTTTGCAGGTGGTTCAGCAAGAATTGCAGAGAATCTGGAGATGAGCAAAACTTGGTTTAAAGTCTAGACACCTGAGGGCACATATAACTGTTTGTTGCATTGAAGGTGCACAGAATATATGCTGGTAAAGAATACGATATTGTGAGCTAAGTAAACTGCTGCTCCTCTTGTTTGCTGTTCCAACACATGGCTGGAAAAGTAGCGAGAGTGCAAACTGCTCTAAACATTAGATATGAAGAGTCATGGGGAAGGAAGAGTCTGCAACCTTCTCCTTCTCCCTTTGACTCACAGGCTTACTGAATTTGGAAGTGAAATTAATTGATAGAGGAATTCTCCATCCTGAGGTCACTCAAGGTAAGTCAGCAATTTCTCCAAATAACTTCCTAGGCCTTTTGCAAGATCTGAGAATGGAACCACTGAAGCTGTCCATTCAGAAGAATGACTTCAAACTACTGGTTCCACTTTTGTTGCTCAAGGGCACCTTATTGCCCTTAGTAAAGAGAGTGCTCAAGTAGAGAGTACTGTTCAGTTCAGCCTCTCGTTATCTTTGAAAGCATTTAAAAAGTGACTTAAAGAGCACAGAAAATACTGACATGCTCTTATGAGCTGACCTATAGACATTTCAATTTTGATCCATCATCATAAAAATTTAATTGATGATAGCTATAGTTTTTTGCTCTATATTCAGAACCAAATTGAATGAGCTCAGTGTGTCAGAGGAAACCAGGACACACCCATCTGCTGTGTTTATCATTAATTTGTATTTGATTAAGGATCCACAACTGACCAAATCATAAGTGATCAAGGAATCCTCTTCCAAGAGAGCATTTATAACAATTTTCAGAGCAGTCTCTGTACTGTAGCTAAACAGCCTATAAAATCTCCAGCAAATTATGAGCTTGCCCTCTGCTTTTCTCCAGCAAAGATAATCCTTCTTCAAGTTCTCCAGAAGTCCAGTGATTCTCACTGGTAGAAATTTTACAGGTATCACTTGCCCAGCTTCTTGACACTTTTTCCTTATGGTACAGGCCATAACATAGCCGCAGGCAATTTTAATGCTCTCCAGCATGACTACAGGTGTTTTTAATGCTCTCCAGTGGCAAGAAAAATCATTCAAGAACTAATTATTTGTTCTTCAAAAGTAATTACTTTCATACCAAGAGGGCATTTTAGGGAGGCTAACCGTACTGTTTGTACGAGGAAAACATTGATTAAAAACAAATAAAACAAAACGAAACCCAAACCTCATTATGCATGTTTTAAAAAGTGCTTTTAGGTGTTACCATATCTGTGGAACATGAAAAGCAAAACCATAATTCATACTGGAAGTACATTTTGGTTTTTTTTTTGCAGTGGCAGTCAGACGAACAAGTATTTAGAGATGGGGAATATAATGGTTCAAAATGCATAGTACTTGATCATCACTTGTGCACGTGCCAGGTTGCACCTGAAAGCAGAAAGCAGAACAAGTGGAGAAACTGAGCCTACTTGGTGAATACTGTCTTATTTCACACACATAAAGGCTGGATCTACTCCTTAGTTTAAAAAAAAAAAAATAAATAGAACTTTGAGTCATATTTGTGTGGATGGATTTTCAGAAGTGGTCTGTCAGTGTGAATTCCATGCAAATCAGTGGAAGTTGTAATTTCTTACGTCTTTCAGGAAATAGGATATTGATAGCTTAGGTTTCTCCACTGTATCCAAATTGGAGTAAGTTATTTCTCCCAGTGAGGAGTTATCAAGATATTTGTTTTAACGTGGATTTGTCTGTAGCTCGCCAGTGACATCTTTACTATGCAGGCATGCATGTTGACCCAGTGGGAGTTTCAGTTAACTTCTGATTATTTCCCAGGCTTTGAACAGAGGATTTCTCAGGCTCGGATGGTTCATAGTGAACATTTCAGAGCAGTTCCCTTCTATACTGCACGTTAGTGCCAGATTTTCAAAAATGCAAATACAGTATAGGGTGGGTATAAATATGAGAGACTAGCTTTGGTAAGCTCATTCCAGGGTCATAAAGATATGCCAGGTATGTGAGTTAATGCAGAACACCTTAGGTTCATAATTGGGCATTTGAAAGTGAAAAAAATCCCATGATTATGTGCACTTTGGATATTGCACATAATACTGTGCTACTTGTGCAAGCTGGGGGTTGAAAGGATAGAACACAGCCCTGCTGAAAAGGACCTGAGGGTAATGGTGGATGGCGAGCTGGACATGAGCCAGCAATGTGCCCTCACAGC
>PPHD01030071.1:0-10433 GCA_002909625.1 Bambusicola thoracicus
TGGCTGGCCCTCTGAAGAATGATTCTTGCCACACACTGCAGGCCTGAGGTGACCTAGGAAAAAACACCTGCTTTCTAGTACTGGCACCTGACACTGAAGTGACGGACAGCCGAGCTGACACACAGGACGTGCTGAACTGAGCGTACCCTAAGTGGGATTTCAACTGTCAAATTTCCCAATGGCTGTTAGGAGTTCCTCAGAGATTCCACCTATTTAAGAACTTTGGTTCCAAAGATAGTATAGGTTCCGTTCTGTGAAGAAGGTGATTGTCTACAGCAAAAACCTTGTGTAGAAATTTAAGAAAAACAGAAATGAAAATCACGACCAGGCAAATGTTTTGAATCATAAGTAAAGGCAAAGAAAACCATCTATCACCTTGAACGAAAAAGTGACATTCTAAGAGAGGAGTAAGACCAGATTCTACCGATCCTAACCCTGAAAGGTGCTGTCCCTCAATTTTGGTTTCCTACGAATGATTCATCCACAAAATAACTAAAAACATACTCCTCAACAGCTGCTCCCAACAACATGGAAAGTTAAAAGCCAGGCAGAAATAAAAAACAGAAGGCAAACATTTAAAAACAACAACAACAAAAACCTCATATGGATGACAAAACCTCCTATCTCCCATTTCTTTGCATCACGATGCCCTACAAAAAAAAAAAAAATTGAAAGCTCAACTTATGAAATATTAAATGCAATTCATACTATGGAGGAATAGCTCAGCCTTTTAGCTAGGGAACAGTCTTTCGATAGGTGCTTGGTTACTTGCTGTCTTGCAAAAACAATTAGTCATTCAAGCAATTAAGAAGGTAAGTATCTCCTAAAAAGGTTTTGAACTTTTCAAGCCCTAAATGTAACTGCTATAAACCTAGACTGTTCCTGAGTGTAATTTAATTATTACATTGCCTCTCCTAATGAGATCCATTGTATCATGTGTTGTAAATTCTTGATGCTCTTTTAGCTGCAGTCTGAGCTTCTGATGAATTCTCCTCTTGCTCCTCAGACTTCTTATGGTTTAGGAATATGTCTGACTTTAAGAAGCGGCTGTAGCTGTCGTACTTCATGAGATTGAATATCTGGTAAGAGGAGACAGAAATACAAAAAGCAATGATCTCATTAAAACTACGTTTTAAATTAGAAGGACAGTATATGAATTTACTTTGTTGTTGTTCTGTTAGTAAAGCTAGTACTGTAATTACTAAAATCAGGACATTGCACACAACAAACAAGACTGTAGGTTCCACAGTCACTGCTTTGCAATGAAGTCTAGATTAGCTTAAGAATCAGATTTCAGTTTTCCTGACAGCCAACAAAAACCTACCCAGAGAAATGAAGCAGAGCTGAAGAAAGACAGGTACCTTTTATGTACTGTTCTAACTGCATTAGTCCATTATATACGCAGAGCACTGAGAGAATTGAAGACCTGTCCGTCTTTCTACAGCCAGCACACATCCAGCCTGGAAGCACGGCCTGAGAACAGCTTTTTTCTTTCAGGGCCGAAGTTTAGGCCCACACATCTGTTTTCTCTTCTATTTGTACCTATTTCAGACAAAAAAGCTAGAACTCATTTGGAGTTTTCTAGAAAGAAGAAAAAAAATACTCTGGAGATGAGGCTGGAGTTTGGTCAGCATTAAAACTGGGGCTATGTTTTGCTTGGTCTTAAAACAACAGGAAGGAAAAAAGAAAGCCTCAGAACTATAACCAAGGCAACACTAAAGTCCAAACTTCTGCCTATTATTTTACTGGAGAAGCCTCCCTGAACCATCATTCATGACTCATTACATTTCATTGTCCCAAAGTAACCAAATTTCCAGGCGGAATTTCTGTATTCTGGCCTGCATGTTTGGATAATTCATGCGTGGATAACTGGAGCTCTGCAGTTACAGGCCTCGTTCCTAGCTGGAAGTACAACTGGGTAGTACAATTGTTTGCAAGGAAAAATAAATATCAAAGTACCTTTTTTATTTTTCCCCTCACATCCTCGAGGAGCTTGAACAGACACACAAAGACAAGCAAACAGAACTTTACTTTTCTTGTCAGTCCTGGAACATGCTCCACGCAAAATAAATGATGAAAAATACTTTACTAACCGTCACTTGTTTACCTATTTAAATAGGTAGGTTTACATTTCAAACTGTGGGAGTCTTGAAGACTAAAAAATAATCCCCAAACACCTTGATATTGGCCTAAATTAATAAAGATAAGCAAGGTCAGGTTACAATTCCAGGGCTGGCTAAATGCAATATATTTATATTTATCAAATCTGCTTACAGGAAAAAAAGTTGTGAAAAAGACATTGCCTGTTAAAATGTCCTAAGTCAGCAAGAGCACTGCAGGATCAAGATCTTCTCTGAATACCCCTAGAACTGGTAAGCCAAATACACAGAACAGATAAGGTTTTATAACCACATACAAAAGCTGAATTCTCTGCTTCCTCCCTTGCTCTCAACACCTCAGTAGAGGAGGCACACTTACCCTGCAAGTATTTTGACATCTACACATTCCTATGAACCACTTCAACAGTCTTCAGCAGCAACAACTGCTTCCAAGCTGTACATTCAAGGCTACTCTGCTGCAAACAGAAGCAGCGCCCATTTAAATCACTAGGTCTGCTGAAGCACTGAAGTGCTAGCTACCATCCATGTCAGAAACCAAACAAGCTCTGGATGAAAAGTCATAACTTCTTGACTCTGGCTTTTTATACTTCATACACTACCTGTAGTAGTTAACAAAGTTCTCTAGAGATCACATTTTAAATGTATGTATATATACATATATTTATACACACACACACACACACACACACACAGCATTCTTCATAACTTCACAGGAATCAAAAACAAGAATAACATAACTCTTCCTGAACTATTATCTAACAGCAAAAAACAGAAGCTTCACGCGCTGGAAACCTGTAACAGCCCAAATGTTCTGCAGTCTGGTTTTAAAATTTCCCACACGAGTGGGGCTCTTCTATCACTGGGCTAGCATGTTTTCAGTTCTGAGCTGACTAACCCCTGGCTGTTGACATGCACACTCATTTGTAAAGCTGGAAAACATTCTAACTCTGGTAGTCTGTCCAGCCACACTCACAATCATGTAATCACTTACCCTGATCTGCAGTGTTTAGACTTGCCAGAGTACTTTCTCTCTCTTTTCCCAAGTCAGAAGTTCTTCCATGAAAAATGTTGCTTTTTTATGTGGAAATTGAGTTGCAGACATTTCCACTGTTAGTGACTAGGAATCTGCCTGAAAAGCAGCAGAGCCTTTGATCCCCCCTCGCTTCTACCCTTGGTTCTCCCTCTCAATCAGTCGATCCCTTCTACTGATGGAGCCAGAACCCTGCTAACACGATCAGTGCCCGATGTGAAATAAGTTGAAATCAGGGTACTGTTTCTCCACAAAAAGTAACATAAAGAGACAGATGGAACATACAGGTAGTCCTGAGGATGGTACCGTAATTAAAAAATAGTACAGACTGCAAGTGCTGGAAAGCTGCAGATGAGAACAACTCACTTCATAACCTGCAATTTAAAGGGAGCTAACAACTAAGAAGATTTACCACCCGCAATACGACACTTAATTTCTACCAGACCTCCCAATTTCTGTAGGAAAATACAAAGCAGGTGCCAACTCCTCTTCTAAGCTTTGTGTGTTACAGAAGAGGAGACATTTCAGAAAATTTCATTATATTCACATCAATATAAATACCAAAACAAAGCAAAGAGAAGAATCTTGAGCTCTCAAGGAAACCAGTGGCAACTACAGAAACAAACATCAGCAGTGACTCAGCACAAGAGAATACACAGGAAAAAGCAGGCACAAAGTTAGTCACTGGGTGACTCTCAAGCTACCGGCAGAGGAACCCAGGAACAAACTTCATCCATTTTTCCAGGACAGTCCTGACTGAAATTCACATGGATGCACAGAGTCTCCTTGCCAAGTGGCCCTAGCAAGACCTGGGGTACCAGACACATGCTGTCTCTGTTAGGAACTCGACAGAGGAAGGAAATCAACTCCATGCCTACTAATTTTTGTTTCAGCCCAGGAGCCAAATCACTAATTCAATCCATGTCGTTGGTAGCAGCAGTAGGCGGAATCCTAACTTACCTATATCAGATTGTGTTTAGAAGACAGAGTCCATTAAAAGCAGACAATAGCTAAGGCATATGCAAGTAGAAGAAATCTCTACCTGATCCTGCAGCTTCTGAAACATTAGAGGGTGAGGTGTCTCCAAAATTGTCTCATTCAGACGCGACTGCCCTTCAACATTGACTTGGGATGAAGCTTTATTTGACAGGAAAGTCATGTATATTTCTTTCGCTTTTTCTCGCATCTGCAAAAGGACACATTTAAAGAATTACAAACTGGGAATATTCACTGTATTTGTTAAACTTCTATTGAGTACTTCTCTAACATACTTCTTGCGGTTCACATCTTAAAAACAAAACAGCCTGAGTTTAAAAGGAAATAAAACAAAAGTAGATACCTATTTGTACTGGAGAAAAACTATCTTTGCAGGCCAACTCCTGTCCTGACATTGGCGGAAGGTGGGGGTATTCAGCACTTCAATTAAACAGCATCTGTGACGTTGAAATCTGGCTAACATCATGTAAATCAGTGTAAAATTGCACATAATTACCAACGAGTCCATCTTCATTACTTAATAAACAATTTTTATTAGTAGATAATCGGGATGTGCAAAATCCTGGAGGGAAAAACAGTACTGTGGAAACTTACTCTCACTGCTAGGCAAAGCTAAGCAAATTAGTACATAATGCATGCTGCTTCTAGATAACCTTGTAATACAGCTTACATGCATTGTCATAACTGTGTTTTTACCTCAGGGCAGCTCACATGCAACACTATGTACAAGATCAAAAGAAACAACTGTTTTTTGGCCAACAGTAAAGAGAAGACTCCCAAGAGGCCCTGAAAGCTGATGAATACGGGTAGGTGTTACTTGCATAAAACAGTCTGCCCTGATTTCAGCAGTCTTCTCTTGCTAAATCAGTAACAGTGATAACATTTTGACCATACCTACCATTATCCCTAAGGTTCAAAGCAACGCACAAGTTGCCAAAATCCTTTAAAATTAAATGCAAGCCCATCAGATAAGAGAAAGCCAGGAAGAATACTGCCAAATAAACCTTGCTGCAGCATTCCGAGTTCTGCATGCTGAAAGCACGGCCTGTTGAACAGCAGGTGCAGAAAGATAATTAGCAGTAGGTACCTGTCAGTAATCCCCATTACATTTAACATGCAACCATCTCTAGACCAGAACAAACTGAAGGACTACCTTTGGCAGGAAGTGAGCTTGAAGAAAGAAGCACTTAAACCCTTACCCATGAACAAGTCATGGAATTTCTTTTATGTTTTACAGCTGAGAATCAACATTTGGTGATAATTAGAAGAAAAGCAACATGTGTTTCACAATTTGTAATGCCTAGAGTTAACTCTCTCTCTGCTGAAAGGGACACATCTTCCAGAAGGACTCCTTCTTCAAACAGATTATTCATCTGGTGAATAAATTATTTTATCTCAGGTGCTCTAGGTCACAATTAAGAGCTCTATAAAAGTCCTTGATCTTTTCAGTTTCACAGATCAGGAGACACTGAGTACACCAGGTCTGTTCTAAATGAGCAATTAATCAGTCAAAAGTGTGGCCTCTTTAACTTCAGCTAGGTGGGCACTGTGGAGAAAGAGTAAAAGAAGGCTCAAAGGGAAACCTGAGAGAAAAGAGAAGTACTGTGAGGAAGTTAGAGAACACTGGCGGGAACAAGGAGACTGTGTGGGAGGTTGGTGAAATGGGGTGGATTTCTGGATTTTGTGAGGAAGAATGACAAAGAAAGGAAGTGAAAGCACTGTGGTGGAGGGGGCTGACGTCACTGGAGAGGCACAGGAGAGCTGACATTTCAGTACTGCAGAACTATGGTAACGCACAACTGACCTCTACAGGTTCTGCTTCACGTGGAACAACTGTTAAGCTACATCTATGTTCCAGCAGTAAAGCATCAGTTTAATAAAAACTAGAAAAGTAAATTAAGTTACAGTTAAAGCTGGCAGTAGGTTTATACATTCCCCAAATGACACTCAGGGAAAGCCAGGTTCAAGCAGAGGAGAATGTTACCAGTTCAATGGGTGGAATTCTTTGATCTGCATTAGCCTGAAATTAATGCCTCAGCACAGGGGACTCTACTGTGAATTCCAAACACTTAGGCTGTGGACATTCCTCACAGGTGGCTATTAAAGGACTTCTGGCAGTTCTCACAACCATGTGCTTGCCCCAGCATCCATGCCGGGACTTTGGAAAACAAAGTACTGTCTACAGAAACCCCCTTCACTATTCATATGGATTTATTTCCCACTTGGTTATTTCCCACTTCCTTTCATAAGGTCAAATTCAGCTCTCAAGCACATGCGGTTCCCAAATGAGGTGGATGGAAGTCCCAGAGCTCATCAGAACAGACTCCAGCCGTTAGCAGCTGGGTAGCGTGACCTAGTCCTGTATAACTGCTGCCACATTCCACACAAGTAGCAGCAGAAGGAACTGCTGAATATGTATGGAATCGTTGAAACATTTAGGTTGGAAAAGACCTACAACATCATGGAGTCCAACATTCATATTTGTTCTGATGGCCTCCACAGAACTTCCTGATGTATTTAGGTGAATTTCTGCAATATCTGAAAAGATTCCTTGTTGTATGAAGTGTAATTCTTAAAGCCCAGTTGCAAGGGAAGAAATATTTAAACCTTGGAAAGTAGTGCAATGGACATGCCTTTTATTTTGTTAAGTCACAAATGCAACAAGCACGTGACTAACCCAAATAAAATATTTAAACATCATTCACTTATTGCCACCACTCCTGTTTCAATAATTAAACATATGTCCTAAAACGAGGATCATATTGGTGGCAGCAGAGCTTGCTGTTTACAAGTAAACTTGGCGTAACTCCTTCCCAATCTTCACTAAATTTACAATTCCATTTTAACTTCAATTTTAAAGGAACAACAAAGAAAATAACTTTTTTTTTCTTCCCCCTGAACTACAGAGATATTTCCTGAACTGAGAGGAACAGTTTGTGCTTCCACATTACAAGAACACAGGCTGAATTCAGTCCACCCGAAGACTTGCCTAGGCAAGTACTCTACTTGTCTGACTGCAGATACTGAAAATCTCCCAAATCCTGAAATATGCATACATTTTGTATTAGCTCGCCAAAATGGGAAAACAAAGATGGAATGGTATGGTCTGACCTCCACTCCCACCTTCTTCTGTGTTCCTATCACTAGTCTAGAGCCAATACAACAGTCAAGAGCCAAGCTGCTCCTTGCCAGCACTCCCTCTGATTCCCTGTCAAGCAATCCTCGCTGCACAACGGCTCACATTCAAGATGAATGGAGCAGAAAAGATCTGCATAACGTCTTACAAAATCTGTCTCTGTAGCTTTGCTATAAGTCAGCTTTCTAGGCAGAGCCCCCACGGCTGTGGTTAGAGTAGCAAGTTCAATACATTTAATCAGGCTTGAGGAAAGGCCTGGCCTATTTTCTTTGAATGGCAGCAATGTGGCGCTGCATTTTGCAGCCAGTAGACAGCATGTCTGGAGTGAGCCTGCACCTACCTGCAGGGATCGGGATGGACAGGAGGGAGGGCCAGCACACTCACACTCACTGAGCCCAGCACCTCACTGGGACACCAGCCTGTGCAAAACCAAACTGCATAGAAGGGACAGTGAGAGCACAAGGCACAACAGATAATTCATGCACTGATCTTCATGCAAGTTTCAGCTGACCAAGAAAAAACCCATGTTCATGTCAAGTAATGATGAGTTTATTTTATACTTCAAAAACAGAACTGATTTAATCCAGGTTAAACTGAAATCTGCTTCATCTGACCAAAATCTGAGCTTATGTGAGCTAGCTTCTGCGGTAAACCACTTCTAATGAGAAGCAGGTTATAAAATAAGTGAGTTGTTTTTAGAATACGTAGCTCTCATTAGATAGATAGAAAGCAATTTCTGCAAGAGTCACTTTCAGAAGACATATTCAAGCTTACTGCTATCATAAACAGTGGAAGGATTCATACTTGTAGTGCTTTTTCTAGCCATGTAAATTATCTAATCAAAGCCACCCGTAAACAATAGCTACAAAAACTTATTGCTAGTCTGTGTCATTCCAAAGCACATTTAGTATGCCTGCTTGTAATAGTTTCGCCAGTACTAGACACCAAACATTGTTATTTGCTATACGCTGCAATGATTAGTACCTATTAATTAAGCTGAATGGAAATGAATCAAGTCTCTGTCCATTTGTTTGGCAATCCATTCAAATATTTGATAAGCTACTACTTTTATACCGCACTTTACCATTTCCTACACTGGCATCTATGATCCCATAATAGTTAAAAGATGGAAATGATTTAGCAGGGGAAAATACTTTCACTATTCAACCTTACAGGAGGATCTTCTATTTTCATTTCCATTTTACAGTCCACCCTGACAGCTCCATCCCCCTTGGCGAGGACATCGGGTGATGTACAAAAATAAAAACCAATAAAAATCTGCCCTGATCAAAAATATTTTTTTTATAATTAAAAAAAATATATCACCATTTTAGAAACAAAAGCTGGCATGTACCTGAGCTCTGACCCTGCAGGCTTCAAAGTAGAACTGAAAGCAGAATCTGTGCTCCTGCTGGAACTAACCTACCTGGAGATCCACGCGGTGGAAAGAAGTCACTGCAGTGGTCAGTTAAAACATGCCAAAGGTAACATTTGTTACTACAGAACTACAGCTGTCACAACTTGTCAGCGCTCTGCAGTCAGGTCTCAATGCGAATAAATATTTAAACAAAATCTAAATGGTTCTTCAATTTCTTTTGCTTTGGTAATTTGAGAAAGCATTTCATTTTGGTATTGTAAAACGTTTTGTTTGTGCTCTTTCTTGTTTCTGTATTTCTGTATTAAGAGAAGTGTTGTATATTTTCATGTAACAGCCATTAAGCTTTACAATGTCATAAATTAAACATCTTTACCTTTTCAAACACGATGCAGTGTTACTGAATTAAACCCCTTGCTATTCCAAAGCAACAACAAAACGTGCAGTTTTCCTAATGGGAAACTTGACAACTTCAGCATTTTGTTTCGATTTGAAATGAAACCAACTTTGTTTCCAAACAATTCCAGCAGGATAACTTCAGTGCCATTCCTTCCAATGCATTTATCTGCACTCATAAGAAGCACGTTAAGCAATCTCCATCTCTGCTACAGAACCCGTGTTGATGAGCAGAACTTATTTGGGAAGCATACCTGTTTTTTTCCCTGTGTTTTCTTAAATTCTTCACATGCCAACCAGAACAAAACATTTTCTTCGCTGAATTCTTTCTTTAAGAACTCCTAGGGAAAAGAAAAGTCAACAGATGTCAGGACCCAATTTCTCCATTGTTTTTCTCTCTTCCTGTTAACAGCTATTCAAACAAGATGCTGCCCATGGCTGGTTTTATCATGGCATGAGTTTCCATAACACAGGGTAACAAAAGCACAGCATAGTGCATCAAATAGTACTACACAGAGAATATATTCAGCTCTTTAAAAGCACATTCCAGGAGATCGATGAGCTCCACTTAAGAGCTCTGTCTCGGAGCTTATCAGTAACTCACAAGAAGGCTTCCTCGGTCTCCCTTAAATAACATAAATAATTTTATAGTTATTACTTAAAAGGAAATCCAAAAATGTATGCATTCATTAGCAGGTGAGTACCATGATCTGTTTTAACGAGAACAACGGCTCACTTGAGATTCCTGTTCTGTCTGATTTACTAATGAGTAAAATCTCTGCAAACAACAGTTTCCAAACATGAAAACCAGCGGCAGTAGATTTACTTAACTGAAGCAGAAGATGTATTTGCAGTCTCTAAACAGTGTTTAAACAAAGCACATCCCCCAAAAGCGCCGCATATTTTAAAATTAGAGGGAAAAAGTGCATGAAATTTATGTATAAAAAGCAGTGACTGAAATATTTATAACCCCAAGACTTTCAGTTTTCCCTCTCAGAGTTACAAAATAGAGATTAAGTCATGCAAAGAGCTAAATGGTACTGAGACATTTTTATAAGAATTCTAAATCACACAGTAATTACAGCACTTTGTAATTTCAGTTTACATTGCTTTTCAAACCAGTCTGAGAGGAAATAATTTTATCCCAGGCTTTTTATCAGTGCTCGGTCCAGCAAAGCCATACTTGACCACTAGTCCTTATTCACACAGCTAATCCCTCTGACTTTGGCAAAAAGGCCATATGAAGCCTCAAGGCTGCATTCCAAGCTGCACGAGCCCCTGTCTGCAGCAAAATTAAAGAGATTTTTTTTATCCAGTACAGTTGCTGCAGCACAGAGTAAGAGCTACACAGAGCTATCGGGCACAGGGACAGTTTGTAAC
>PPHD01030072.1:0-10433 GCA_002909625.1 Bambusicola thoracicus
GTTTTATCTCAATCCATGAGTTCTATTTTGTGGTCTGTTTTTCTTCTTATTATTATTTTTTTTATTCTCTCCCCCATTCCACTGGGAAAGTGGGGAGTGAGCAAATGAGTGTGCAGTGCTCAGCCACCTACTGGGTTAAACCACAACAGTAAGAAACACATTTCCTTAAAGAGTTAGTTTGATGACTAGTTAGTTGACTAGTCAAAGTAGTTTGTCACATACTCTCCTGAACAAAATAAAGAAGATAGGAAATTTTCCTTCTCTGAAGCTAGTTGAGTTTCCCTGCCTAATAAAACTGAAATCCAGGAACATACATTCTCTTCTAATGGCAAGGGAAAGTATAAGTACAATGAAAATACAAGGCAAGATGTTGATTTTGTTTTGTTTTGCAATATACGTATTGTCTTTTAAAGTCTTACTGTATATTCCCAGCAGATCAGGTTATTTTGCACCTCCATTATTACAGTTTCTCTCTATTCTGAAGTTTCCTACTGAAACCACTTAAGGTCTGTAATAATTTAAGTGATAGTTTTTAGTGCAAGAACCACAAATACAAAATAAAGCCACAAATTAAAGAAAGGGGGAAAAGACTTGTGAAAATAAGGAGGAATAAAGGCAGTCAGTGCAATTGGATATTGATCATTGTTATACTTACATTTATTACCAGTCTATTTGGGAACAATTAATTTCTTATTCAAAGTCATTAGTTTTGCACTGGTTGTGTAAATAGATGCTATAATTTGAACTCTTGTGACAGGTCTTAGAGGTCATGATATATAACTGACCCACTGCAGAGTTTTGTAGTGTAGTTTTCATCCTACAAGTGTTCTGAAACACTATTTCACAGCCAGTGATTTTATCAAACATTTCTGCTATTTTTTTTTTTTTTTTTTCATAAATTGCAGGGGTAGAGACCTATAAAAGCTTGCAGACATCACCAAATCCATTCGTCTTTTTCAACACTGCATAACTAGTTTAAAAATGAAGCTTGCAATATGAAGCCAGCTCTGCATGGGACATAACCTTCCCCAGCCTACAAGAGATGACATTGACATCCTTTTCTCTTTCTAGAATCTGCACATCTTAAAAACAAATGAATTCCAAGGACTTATGGCCTATTGTGACTGGACCTACAATGGTCATAGTGTGTTATGATGAAACTGTTTTAGCTAATGCTTCTTTAATAACAGAATGTCATACAAGATCAATGTAGTGGTCCGTTGTGCAAATCAGTGGAATGTGACACATAAAAGTAGCCAGTGCTGGCAAAGGGAATCACCACTAGAAATAATGAAAATTAACGCCTGATAAGTGTTTCACGCTCACATGAAATACCCATTTTATATTCCTCCATTGCCCTTCGAAAGGGTGTTAAGAGTTATGTGAAGTTATTGGCTTCATTTTTCTTTCCCTTTTATTTAGGCAAATTTCTCACTCATAAACTTGCATTCTAGAAGCATTTTAACAGACCAACTGGACAGTGATATTCAACTGCTATGTTACAAACAAAGTGAGAAAAGGAGAGTAGGAAAGATGGTGAAAGTGGGTTGCCAGGGAGATGACTTACCTCAAACAGACTAGGAAGGAGCGCATATCAAAGCCTGGGACCAGCAATGAGGTCAGGTCATTCCTCATCACCCAGGCTTTATTTATGGGTATTCACAAAAGATTTAGCAGCTGTTGCTGCACAAGTTCACAGTGAGTACAGTATGCCAAGTTCATACTTGACTCACTTCTCTCAGTTCTCTGACTTTCAATGGCATTTTAAACAAATCTCAGTCTTGCTGCTAGATAAAAGGAAGCCGTTTGGAAGGACATTACATTTGACTGGCCCTGAGAAAACTAGCACAGGACATGAGATACTGGGAGTACTTGCTATAGGACCTTGCTCTGATGTGTATTTATTTGTAAGATTAAAGAAGTTCAAAGTTCCCTCTGCTTTCAGATAATTCCTTTTTTTTAGTTTGATTGTTTTGCAGTGGAATATTAATCATTGGGATTGATTCTGGACATTCTTTTGTACACCTATTTGTGTGTGTGTGTGTGTGAAGATTTTAGCTCCATGACTTTCTATCAGGCTCTTAGGCTCATTTTTCTTCTTTTCCTTCTCTTCATTCTGAAAATTACGCTATCAGTTTTTTAAGATGAAAAATTCTAAGAAAACAACCACAGGCTTAAATAGTTTGTTAATAATAGATATTTTTCCTACAGGAATTTTCACAACCGCTTCCAAAAGTCAGAAAATAAGATCAACAAAAACAGCAGTAAGTGCACCAAAATATAGACAAAATATGATAAAAACTCAATATCCACAAAGTGAGAAAACAAAAGGCAAACCATTATCCCCACTTTTTTCTGCATACTTTAAAAGTCTGGAGTCCTAAGAGGTTTCACTTCTCTAATAAAAGTGGCTTTCATGGGACGTGGTTGAATCTTGACTTTTTTAAATGGAATTTTGATGCAAAGAGCAAATCTTATTTACAAATGCATTAAGTCTGGAGTAACAATAAAGATAAGATAACATCATGATTGCTGGTAATCAGAAGGCAAAGTTGTCTATTGTGTGCCAAAGGTAAATTATGTGGGAGAATGTGTAGGAAGCCTATATAGTGCATGAAATGTCTTTTGCCTGGTCCTGGTCATTCCAATGGAGCCTCATGTTTGCAAGCATTTAAATACGTTCAGATTCCATCTTGATCCACAAAGAAAAATATTGGCCAATAAATTCTGGTATTTTGGAGCTGTTGTAACAGATCAGAAGAGGCCACAAAGATTATCAGAGGGCTAGAGTACCTCTCCTATAAAGAAAGGCTGAGGGAGCTGGGCTTGTTTAGCTTAGAGAAGAGAAGGCTCTGGGGAGACCTCATTAAGGCCTTCCAGCACCTAAAGGGAGCTTATAAACAGGAGAGAGGCCAGCTTTTTACACAGGCAGATAGTGACAGGACAAGTGGAACTGGCTTTAAACTGAAAGAAGGGAGATTTAGGTTAGAAGTTAGGAAGAAATTTTATACTCAGTGGGTGGTGAGGCACTGGCACAGGCTGCTCAGAGGAGCTGTGGATGCCCCATCCCTGGAAGAGCTCTTGGCCAGGTGGGATGGGACCCTTGGCAGCCTGAGCTGGTGGGTGGCAACACTGCCCATGGCAGGGCATTTTGGAACTAGATGATCTTTAAGGTCCCTTCCAATCCAAGCCATTCAGTGATCTATAAGGGGAGATGAAACATTTCTCTTTGACATTTTAAGTTTCAAGACAAAAAAAATGACTTATTTGTAGAACCCTTGATTTTTCATTTTAAAACAATAATTCATTTTAAGAGGACCTATAGAAATGTAATTAAGTAGAAGGTTACAATAAGCTGAAAGGAAAATTTTTTATAACCCATGAAGCATTTGAATTGACCCAAAGATTTATTTTTCATTTCACTCACAACTCTTCAAAAATTACATTTTCATTTGACCCAAACCACAAAATTTTCTTGAATCTTTTTGCTGCAACTATTACTTATCCAGTTCTGCATGCAAGGAGTTTGATTTATGCATGTTAACGGCATACTATATGCCAATTAGACTGATTGAGAAGCTGATATATCCCCGGGATCTTTCTCAGATTGTATTTCAGCCATAGAGTGGGTCGGAAAATTAATCTGCTTTTTCCTATGTTGACTGATATAATAAAGAATATTTTATTACACAGTAAAACTCTTTGCTTTTTATATCTTTTAATCCAACTTTAACAGGATCACTACCACAAATTGTAATACATAGTAAGGCTTCAGAGAAATAGTTGCTTTGGGAGTTGAGGACAAGAAGAATACTGAGGTATCTATTAATCTGACTTTACGATCTCAGAGGTTTATAATTTCCTGCCCACAGCACTTGTGGGGTGGTGTCAGCTCTACTATTGATTATTTTTCATAATCATAGAATCATAGAACTGCTAAGGTTGGAAAAGACCCACAGGATCATCCAGTCCAACCATTCGCCCTTCACTGATGTTTCTCGCTAAACCATGTCCCTCAACACAACATCCAAACGCTCTTTGAACACCACCAGGCTCGGTGACTCCACCACTATTCTGGGCAGCCCATTCCAGTGCCTGACCTTAATATTTTTTAGATCATAATTTTGACCTGTTAAGGAAGAAATACTAATTCCATTTTACAGAACAGAAATGGAGGCCCAGAGAGATCTCATGATCTAGGTTACAGGACACACGTGACACTGTAAAAAACAAGCGTAAAAACCAGTAGGGCTGAGAGAGTTTTTTGCTTTCATCACATGGTCTTAAGCATACCAAAACTATTTGTAGGCTGAACCTGGTTGAGCTACCCCTTGCATTTCTCTTCCTGTTTCTACATGATTTTTGTAGATGCCACGTACTTTGATACTTTCCACAGAAGCTGTGTGAAACTGTGTACTATTTCCATCTTCAGAAAGGATGGTTTATTACTCTTTTAAAAAATCATTACACATATACATGTCTTTCATTAAGAAGATAAATTCTATTAACACGACGTAGATTTTGGGGGCAGCAGATACGAAGATCAGAGGAATATGGAATATATTCTTCAGTGCATTTTTTGTTGTACTGTTAATTGGTGGGTCTGTTTTAGTAAAGAATATGTACCAAATTCTATCTGTTTCTGACTGAAACATGGATCTGTTTAAAAATATTCCAAGCTTCTTTTAAGCTTACATTCTTTTAAATGCTTCTGGCCTTTCTCTTACGTTTCTCTCCACACCTAGCAAGGACTTTTTTTGCTGTCCTCTCTGCCACCATCTCTGTTTCTGGTCACTTCTGTGTCAATACACAAATAACTTCAAAAACAAGAGAAAGCCTCTTAGCTTATATTTGTTTGCATTCAATCTTTTATAAAACTCTGCTATCCACATGACTCAGCATCTGACTGTACTTTTGTTTCACATGGTGCCTCCCATTGTTTCAGATATCTTACTCCAAAAAGGGACTTAATTGCTTCTTCTATTTATTTGAGCAAAAAGTAGCATCCCATCTGCATAGCAGATGCAACAGGACTGAACCCAACTTTTCAACAGTCTTTTAAATGATCTGTTCATTAGCTGGTAGCTGACAAGGGGTAACAGCTAATTCAAACTCTGGGAAGATAAATGAAATAATTGAATTGCTTTCCCCCGCTGACTCCCCACCCCCCCCACCAGTACACTCCGCAAAAACACACACACAAAAGGGAGAAAAGTTAGCTGGATTCATCCTTAAACTAAATATGTCTAATTAAATGCATCAGTTTCCTGGAGCATTTCCTTTACGTTCTTAACTTGATTCTAAGCACGACAAGAATCTTAGAAGAGTAATCACAACTGTGGAAGTTTGCTTTCCCAGTATATCAGTTCCAAATAATTATCCTTACAAAAGTTGTCTTTCTTTCCTTCTGTATTTGTATGTATAGATAGCATCATTTTACAGACTGGCCAGTAAATATCATGTTTTAAGAGTAAATCTGGGCAGGAAAAAAGTCTCCCTCCTGCAGCTCAATCATAAAAAGTATGTCTTTTCTTTGCAAATGTATAATCAAAATCTTTCAACATCTCTATCGAGGGAGATAACACTAGTCACATTGGTGAACAAGGCTTTTCTCTGTGAAGAACTCAAGCCTGACAGCTGCAGCCTGGAAAAGTACATCTGTTTTAGTCTTACCTGCATGAGCTGAAAGCTGCAACAGGACACTATTGTTGTAAGTTACTCTGAAGTGGCAGCTTAAAAAACAACAAAACAACTCCACACAACTTTCCACATATATATATATATATATATTTTAATGAAAACAAGTGGACTGTAATAGCATTTTCAATTTCTTGTGGAGAAGCATTTTGAAGGGAAGGTGTGATCTTAACTTATGTTTGGACGTTGTTTGTTTTTTTTTTACTGCTTAAACTACCAAGTAAATTATTTGCTGTGATGCTAACCTTACAGAATGTTGTCAGAAATATATTTTTTTCCCCATGAAAACAAATGATTGGTGTCTATAAAAGCAAGCATTTGGTGCTGACCTGTTCCTTGCAAACAAGGAACAAATAAAAAAGAAAAGCCACTGTCCCAGCAGATGGGCATGAGTCCCATTCAGAAGCCTATTTGAGGACATAATTATAATAAATAACATTAGTAAATGCTTTGTTAAGCAATTTCTGTTTTAATAAGATAACTAGAGCAGTACATTGTAAGAGTCATGGAAAGTGTTGTTTTTGTTGTTATTGGGCTTCTCTTTTTTTAATTTAAATATAATTCAGGTGAGTAAATGGTAACACACTGAGAAATCTTTATGCTTTCTTGGCATCGACAAAGTAGTCTGAAAGAAAAGGAAACATAGTAATGCATCCTAAATAGTTATGACAAGTACAATAAACCAAAATCATCCTACTTCTGTGCTAAGACTAACAGGACTTTGCAGGGTTTGTGCATGCTTCCTAAACAGCACGTGCTGCACAGATGACAGGAGTACCATTAACCGAATGTAACTCTCTAATTTGAAAGTGGGGAGGGTACAAAAAATTTGCAGAAGAATTCTGTTCCAAGTGGGAACAATTTTCAGGCACCTCTGCTTTCTGTAAGAAGCCACATTGTTTTTATTTCTAACATTTCTGGTTACCAACCCCTTGCCAGTAGGAACCAAGAATGTCTGGTCAGAAGCTGTACAGAGACCAGAGTCCGTATTTATGATTTCTGATTTAATTCTGCTTCCTAAAAATGGTGGTTAACTCCTCTAATGCTGGATCAATTCAACTTAGGGATTAAGGCATTATGTCTTCTCAGTTTAGCAAGAAATTGCTGCTAGATATAGTTGCAAACTTTCAGAGAGATCTTCTTTAATGTGAAATAGAAAAGAAGGCGCCATTTACATTAAGCTTTCTATTTTCCTATAAAAAGAACAAGGAAGAGATCCAAGTACGTGCAACTGAATTTGGTGGTGCAAATTGTCCGCAAGTCCCTAGCTTCTGACCCCCTTAAAATCACAAGAAAGGCAGTCGTAAATACCAGAATCCACAAAAGCACAGTTACTTAAACCCTTATTATGCATCTGCAGTTCAAGGCTGCAAACATCCACAGTATAGTCCTGGGATCACAGCTAAGAAATAGACCGATCTGCTGTAACATTGGTAAACTGTGAACACCATAAGCATTGTGATATTTGATATTCTAAAAGAAAATAAATAAATTAATAAATAAATGATGACTAATCATAGTGAGAAGTCAGTTTCCTGACTAGATTTTACTTGTACATTTGCACAAGTCAGGAGCATTTCCATCTTCTACGTGGATGCTGTTCAGTAAGAGACTATGCACACACAGGACATTCTTGTTGCTTGACATATTAAGGACTTTGAAACTGGTTTCTGGGCCAATATTTTTGCTGTCTCTGCAAAGTATGGTATCTAATGATACAAATATGGATTTACTTAAAACCAGTTCCCTCCATTTCCATCCTGAAGGATACTAAAAGCAGCAGGAAGGGAGGACGTCAGCACTAGCCTGAACTTGGCCTCACCAAGGCCACCTCGCTTCAGGAAGCTCTCGTAATGATGAAAAGAGGCTCTGAGAGAGAGAAGGAGCTAATCACAAACTCCGGATGCAGTGCTCTTCCCCCCTCTTCCTATTCAAATTAATGTCTCCTTTCCCTGACAGCAGGGACTCAAGTTTTTAAAAGAAGGGAGGAATGATAAAAAGCAATAATTTCCAAGTCCCAAAAGTGCAGCGCTTTGAAAGGGATGCAAATAGAGATTAGATCTTTCACCTGAATTTAAATTAAGGATCAGTCTCACAACATAAAGAAACATCTGATGGATGAACTCCTTCTTTTTGCTGTCTAACAACATTAGATCTCACTGTAGAAACAGAGCATCTCTTGTCGTCAAGATCAGATTGCACTGTGGTTGGACCTGAGCTAGAGAAAGAGTTGCTACTTGGACTATGTGAACATGTGGAGTCAGAGGATGCAGTGTGTTCATTCATCACCAAGATGCATAGAAAAATGTGTTCCAAGCTGTTGCTAAATTGTCAGAACCTTCCCTCCCCTGTCAGAAACTGAAGTGCAGTGTACCTCTTATTTTACAAATCCAGAAGCAACAACACAGTTCACTGCACTATTTTCTTGCAGTGTTCAGGAGGACTCTGCAAGCTTTGTTAGATGTTTTGAACTTTTGTGTTTTGATATCTTAAGGTATATTCTGGATACCTACTAGATGCAAAATTTTTCACTAATGCTAGATTAATCAAGAACTCAATTATCAGCCAGGTCACATCTGTGCATAAAGAAGAGAAAGTGGAAATGCAATTTTATTTGATAATAGCATAGAAACTGAGGGGGAAAAAAAAAAGAAAGAACAAGAATAGTAATGTCTAGACTAGAAATAATTAGTCAGCAAACAAAAACCAGGGACATCTGAAGACATTGCATTCCCATATGACTTTATCACCTTGTAAATCTCATTTTGCAGGGTTAAGACAGAGGAAGTATGTGGCTCACTTCTACATGACAGCTCCAATGCTTCCTTGTTAAGACTACAACATTTTGAATACAATTACAGTAGAAGAGAAACAGACCCATCAGCACCACTGATTCTTCTCCCACTTCTGGTTGCACAGAAGTAATTTTCCTTTTCCCCCCCACCTTCATTGCCTCAAAGATGACCCTCCAGACCCCCTGCACAAAGACCTGGGGCAAAACAGTGAGCAGAAACTTTCCCTCCCTTGTTCTCGCCAACAGCCATAACCAGGAAGAGGACTACTGAATCACTTACCAGTTAGCGTCTCTCTACCTCTTTAATTTTGCTCTTGTTAATGCCTTTCGCAGATCAAGTGATTTTTTCCTATAACCATTGCTGAAACAAGTCACCAACATTAAATCCTCATTAGAATACAATTACACCATGATAAATGACAGATGTTAATTGTTAATAATAACAGGCCGCATTAGCAAGCTTTTCTGAGGGTAAAAGGTAAATTGATGTGAACTAAGGAAGAGTGGATGAACATTCTCTTAGTGCTATTCAGTAGCTTGAGTGTTTTGTTGAAATCTTCCAGGATTTTTCAAAATAATCCCAGAATGCATTGTACTTACAGAATCACAATAAAAAGGCAGCACTAAAATATGACTTTAAAAGTACAAAATACTAAAATGTCAACATTTTAACTGAGCAAGGGACCGAACAAAAAACTCCACACTTATGGCTTTCCCAGCAAATCAGTTCTGAGGATACGTTCAATCCACAGTCTCATATTTGATTTACTAACAGGGCTTTCCTAAATGTATGTAGGTGCCAAAAATTAAATAAACTTCTGTGTGCAGATACTTTAAAATTTCAGCTTATGCTTCTACATTTCATTTCTGCAGCCCAGAATAATTATATCACTCAGTAGAAGAACTTTAAAATCCAACTGAATGAACATACGCATAATGCACCATTAGAGTATACTCCACCACATAATAGCATAATGCATGAAATGGATCTGTAGAAAGGATTCATTAAGATAAAGTCCCAGCATCCCACCTGAGGCCAATAAAAATTCTGTGCAAACCTCTTCAAATTAAATTTTCTTCTTGAACATATCCTGTCTAATTATGTTTAGTATTATCCTCCTTAAGGAATTCTGATTCATCAGTGTTATTAAGGGAGGGAAAAGGAAAACCAGATGCTATGGACCGGATACCCAGCTGGTAAGAAATCAGTATAGTATCGCAGAAGCCAAAAGAGCTTCAGTGATTTATATCAAGTAAGGGTTTGATATGTGCGTAGGAACACACATGTGGACAGATGTACAGAAGATTTATATAAATATCTGAAGTTACACCAGGAGAAATGCAAGTCCATGTAGCTACACCAGAGAGTTTGACCCAAAAGCTCTAATAAGCTGAAGACTATAAAAGAGGGACAGCTGTGTTGAGATTCCTTGTCTTTCACTCTCTAGAACTGAAAATAAATGTAAGAAACAGAAGTGCTCTAATTAGACATTTGGCTTCCAAAATCAGGAAGATAGCCAGCTAATGTCTAAGCGCTTTTTTGTTCTAGGGAGTTAAACTAACAAAGATATCATAATTACAATCATACCACATGCAGATGAAGTGCACAGCGTATACTAGTAAAACAACTTGAGGGATTAAACTCTGTTCCTGGTAAGTTGTTTCAATTTCAGTCTTTAATGAATACCCTTTTTTCTTTATTGTAATCCATATAGTAAGTACAGATTTAGATTGATAGTTCCAAATGCATCTAAACAAGTTGCGTGCTGAACATGAAATACTTGAGCAGGGCCCATGTCCTCCTTTTCCACTCAAATTCATCCACATTCACACAGCTGCCTGGAAGGACTGAAAGAGCACCACTCAATACACTGCTGTGCTTCAGTCCCCCCTACCCATGCCATTTGTCCCACATCTTCAACAACCCCCACCCCTCCAGCCA
>PPHD01030073.1:0-10433 GCA_002909625.1 Bambusicola thoracicus
ATTTCATATCAACATTTCTTTCCATTTTATGCTCCTGATCTCCAGAATCATTAAGGGGAAGCCTCTGTCAGATGTGCTTGCTTACCCACCATAATTTCATTATTAATATTGTTTTATTTCATTTGGATTATTTGGTATACAGCAGGGTAAAGTCCCTATGGCTAATGTTCATTTCAGCTATATAGCTGTTCTATTTCTTGGGGCTATTTGCAAATGTATCAAAGACAGCATGAACACACAGAACAGTGCTGAGACATGGAGCCATGGGAGCATGAGCTGGCTTTTGTTCTGTGGTCTAGCATCAGCAGCATTTCCAAACCATATTTTAACAACTGGTCAGCTAGCAAGCCCTCAATCTAGATCATGATGTTGTACAAGCAGTAGTTAGAAAAACATATATTTACTCATATACCAGGACAACATAAGGAGAAAATAATGTCATACGTAAGTTCTACTCTACTAGTTCTATAGCTTTTTCACAAAAATCATATCATGGTTTGGGAAGGTCTCCTTATGGAGTTATCTTGCCTTTCCCACTCCTGAGGCAGCTGTACCTTAACCTGTATTGCTCGATTGATATTTACCTGACTTGCTCTTAAAACCCTCCATAAACAATCCCACCAAGATGACCTACTGCTCCATGCACAACAGTCCAGCTAAACAGCTCCTTCCTTGAGACAGAACTGAAAATTCTGCTTCTGTAACGCAAGCCCATTAATCCAAATTGCCCCTGTAATTTTTCCTGTCTTATTATTATCCAAAGGCCAGAATCATGCATCCATCTGCAGCTGCACTGCTTTCCCCAGACCTTTTCAGGTCCTCTTTTACCACCCTAGGAAACACATAGGGACTGAATTTGTACCTCCCAGCCTGTCACTGCTGGCCCATGCCTGAAATTCATCTCTTCCCCAGCAGTCGTTCTGTATTACCCAGCTTTGCCTGAGTGCAAAGGGTGCATGTCCTAACCAAAGCATGTCCTCTGCTCAGACCACTTCTTCAGCTCGGCAGGACCATTGGAACAATGAGGCAATGTCCCAGACAATCTGCTTCCCTTCTCACCTGCGCTTTCACAAGTGTGCTCTCTACTTCATCTCAGTCATTAGTAAAAGTAATTTTCCATTAACAACTATCCATTTGGATGAGTGCCTGGGGTAACTACCCTCTGAGTACAATTTCACATGACCCCATTCAGAAGTTTCATTATATCCAGCTTTCCCTCGCTTACGTGAGCGTCATCACAGACAAATCTGTACCAAAATCAACTAAAAATGACAACTTTACTTTTTCTTTACACACAACACCCATCTAGGAGGACATCAAGCAGACATGATATGTTTATGTCCCATCTAACAATGGTAATTGTCATTTACCTTAGTGGTAGTCTATCTGATTAGAAATTATTTGATTTTGAATATTGCTGCTTCCTCTGTTGTGTTTCTGGGACAAAAACAGCACCTCCTTTCTTTCTTTTGTTTTCCTCTCAAGGAGCCCTACATTTGCCTTCCACAGTTTTCTGAAACTTCACCTCCCCTCCACTTTTCTGAGGGGATTGCTGTTGGTTCTCTCTTTCAGCATTACATCTAATCTATCATAGCCAGAGTTGCCATATTTTTGTCACTGACAACAGCTTACAATCCAGGCACTCTTTTCGTGAAGGCTAAAACAGAAAAGGCATTTAATACTTCCACCTTCCCAACATCACCAATGAGTAGATAGCTTTCCCACTCCTTTGGGTGCCCTCATAAATGTTGTCACGTTCATACTCTTACTACTAATGCATTTGTTTTCATATATCATAGACAATTTTGCACCTGCTAATTGCTCTGAAAAAAAGGATCCAAATATCTTAAGAATACTGGGAAAATAGATTTACCTTCATAGGTGAGAAAAATTGATAGAGAAGAGCAGAAGGCAGAGATTTTAAGTTTCAAGACTTCAATTTATCGACCACCCACACAGAAAACCTGATTTTCAGAGGAAAAGTGCTGAGCCTTTGGGCTCCCATTTGTCATAATTACTGTGAAAAACTGAAGAGGCTAAACCTACCCTAGAAGGCACGGGATTGAATTCAGGAGCTTGGAGCATGCAAACCAGAAACAGCTGGTGCCTCTGCCCCACAGCTTTAATCCAGAGATGCCCCAGGGCAAGACATCCCAGTACTGCAGGCTGGAAACAGTCTCTTTTCATCCTCCTCTTTTCCTCAACAATTACTTGCAGAAGTCAGATAGCACTGGCATCCAGCCCAAACAAGTTGAAGGGTTTTACTTTCTTCCTATATCTTCCACCTCCTTATTCATCTGATTGTGTAAACAGTTTTGAAAGCTCTGCCACACGTGAGTAAGGGCTTCTGTAGAGAGGAAGGTTAGATTACAGAGCTTATTTAATGAGATTCAGACTCTTCCATCCTCTCCACGTTCATCCCTTTGAGCACTTCAAATCCTGGGCTACAAAGAATTTCATTCTCTGCAAGATCCAAGTGACAACTCCACTTTGCACCTTATCCTTCACATTTTGGTAGCTGCCTCTGTTCTTAACTACATCCCTTCTCTGATCAGGTGTCACCAGTCCCAGATGCCTGCAGTTACATCAATCCCTGTCTCTCTTTGGGAAAGATGGTATAGCAAAATCAGATTATTTTAACACCAAACCATAAATAAATCTGAATTACCAATACAAGCTGGGGAATGAAAGGATTGAGTGCAACCCTGCCAAAAAAGACCTGGGTGTACTGGTGGATGGGAATCTGGACACGAGCCAACAATGTGCCCTTGCAGCCCAGAAAGACGACCATATCCTGAGCTGCATCAAAAGCAGCATGGCCAGCAGCGTAAGGGAGTGATCCTGCCTCTCTGTTCTGTGCTGGTGAGACCTTACCTGAAGTACTGTGTCCAGATGTGGAGTCCTCAGTACAGGAGAGACATGGACCTGTTGGAGTGCGCCCAGAGAAGGGCCACAGAAATGATCCATAGAATGGAACAGCTCTCCTACGAGGACAGGCTGAGAGAGCTGGGGCTGTTCAGTCTGGAGAAGAGAAAGCTGCAAGATAACCTGATGGCGGCCTATCAGTATCTAAAGGGGGGGCTACAGAAAAGGAGATAGACTCCTTAGCAGGGTCTGTGGTGATAGAACAAGGGGAAATGGTTTCAGGCTTAAAGAGGCTAGATTTAGGTTAAATATAAGGAGTCTTTTACAGTGAGGGTACCAAGGCACTGGAACAGGTTGCCCACAGATATGGTGGATGCCCCATCCCTGGAGACTTTCAGGGAGAACCTGGATCAGGTTCAGAGCAACCTGATCTAACTATGGATGTCCCTATTCATTGCAGGGGAGTTGGACTAGATCACCTTTAAAGCTCCCTTCCAACACTAAGGATTCTATAATCCTATAATTCTACCAGTACACAATTTTTCCTTCTGTATGAAATTTGTTGCTGTTGTTCTTACCACACATGAACTGACATGGCTGTAGTGGATCACTGCCTTCATGACTGCAGACAGAGAAACCGTAAGGAACATAGACTAAACCAGCTGCAGAAAGCTGCACATCCTTCCTGAGAGCAAGCCTAGGAGTTCTTACACTGCCATCCACTTCAACAGGAATAAAAGATGAGGTCAACACTGAGCGTCCTTGAAATATCTGACCCTAGTCTGCTGCCTCAAAGCAGTATAAACCTAACTCCCACACTACTCTAAGTCAGTAAATATTACATCTGTTTCTAGGAAGATATAAACAAAACATTTAAAAAAAAACACAGTTGTGCCGAATATATATAAAGAAACTAAACAAAAATTCCTGAAATGTAAGTCATACCAACATGGATTTGAAGCTGTTTCCTATTAAACACATGGCAAAACAAAGATTATAAACACTGCTGCTGCTAATCTGATCAACGCGTCTAGCGCAATATTCAGTCTTTTCCAGAAATGGAAATCCAACTAGAATTATTAATGATGTAGAGGCAATATGTAAATGTGCAGAGCCCTGGGGTGAACAGAACAGACATTTCTTGTTAGGTTACTGCTGAGACATTTCTACAGCTCTGGTTTCTGTGGAATTTTGCGTAGATGTGTTTATATTGTCATTTCAAAACGAAAATGACTTTTAGAAGTATTTCAGATTGCTTCCATAACTAAGGTCAATCTTCACAGCATCTAGTGAAACATTAGCTGACCGAAAAAGTACAGTATGAGTCCACCTTAGAAGGTGCTAGCAATTGATTTCAGCACTGCTTTCCTGCTAACCTTCACCGAGCTTTCATGGCACCACATCACTGCTCACAGTACCTAACAACACTTCAGTTTCTGCCACACTAATAAGATTTTCCTAAATAGCACGAAAGAAACATTGCCATAATTTACAACAACCTATCACTTTCAGTAGCAGCTGCAATCGGCTAAAATAAGTTAGGGGTGGGTGAATCGATCGGCTTTGTAGTGCGGTTCAAAATGAAAACAAGATGTGCAGTGAGCTCTAGTGAAATGTAACCACCACACCTGACATTGTTCAAAATCCTAAGCCCTCAGTGCAGAGCTGACAGCTGGCAGACCACAACTCAGCTCAGAATCTCAGGTAAGAAAAGGTACTTGCAGTCAATCCCTAAATATTTCCCTCAGAGCTTATTCAGTGTGTGTGCATTTTCAGAATACCTAAATAATTCAGGTGTGTAAGTCTCTCAAAGTCAAGAAGACATAGGTTTCTGGGTAATCAGACACTTCTGAAAACCTTCACCATGGTCTGGGTCATTCCACTGGAGCCATTCACATCTAATGAGCAAGTTCAGCCTTAGCACATTTCTTTTTTCTAACAATGATGAATACCTCTGAGAAAGTTGGTTTTATTTTTTCTGGATTACTGAAGTCAAAACTAAGAAATGACTGCCCATCATAGTGGCGGACTGCACAATGCATGGAATGGACATAAAAACAGTTATGACCACAGGTAATATCTCTGTCATCAGTTATGACAGAGATGGCTGTAACAGAGCTGAAGGCCACAGTTGGCAGAAGATCTCACACTGAAGCACTGTGCAGCAGCTCAAAATTAACAGAGGATGCCAGCGCACAGCTGACCAAGAGCACTCAAACCAACTGGAGAGTGTTCGAGTGCACAGGTGTATACAAACTCCACAAGCATCACAACAGTGGAGAATTTTTACCATTAAAATAGTTTACCTATCCATCCCCTGCTTCACATTTCTGAGGAGCAGGCTACTAGATTGCAGAAGGTATGTGTGTCAAATAAATTTGATTAGGAAAAGCCTGCTTCCCCATTTTTTTCCTTTTGTTTTTTGCTTTCTTATCCTTTTGATAAACACTGATGAAAGAAAAATACTACTGACATATTAAACAATATGTAATTATTTAAGGCTATATACTTCTGGAAGGTATGGCAGCAAAGCAACATATCTGCAATTCAAAGCCAAGCAAGACAATGATTGTTAGACCTCTGGCCTGATCTGGGCTCTGTTGAATGTATTCCAAGCAGTGCTATGCATCCTATCATTCAATCCTGTGAAGACTGGTTACTGTTCAAGCTTAACCCTTACTTGGACTGTACCTCTCTTCCACCAGATCTCAGAAACAGGTGCCCAACAGTTAGCATTTGCTTAGCCTTGGATGTCATGGTCTCCTGACCATGGGCCGCCTGAGTACAGTTCTTCACCATTTTTCCTCAGTGTGCACAAGCATATACAATATAAGTATATATATTAAAAAACAAACAAACAAACAAAAAACAAACCAAGCACACAACATAGGAACATACTAAAAGGCAGAGGTTCTGTTTGAATACCAGTAGTTCAGGAGATCAGGAAACTACTCCACCTTTTTACATAATGTTGCTCTTGTCCTTGACTACTATTTCAATTAACATTTAGGTATTTGTGTTGTATAAAATCATAGGGCAAAACAGGCCACTCTTAAATTAAATGTCTTTATTTCGTTCACACGTCCTGTGGGATAACAGGAGGACTGAGGCAGGACTGTCCCTGGAGGCCACCAGCCTTGAGCAGGGCTAAACTCAGAGCCAGAGCAGATGCTCAGGGCTGTTCTGTTGAGTTCTGGATGACTCCAGGGATGAGGTGGATGCCTCCACCAGCTCTCTGGGCAAACTTTGCCAGCTCTTCGTCAATCTCACAGTGAAATATTTTTCTCCATGTGCCAGCTGAGCCTCCCTTGCTGTCATTTCTGGCAACTGCCTCTGAGTGTGGGCTATGCCTCTGAGAAAAATCCTACCCTGCCTTTCCAATAGGTTTCCTTTAGGCAGTTGAAAACAATTAAGTTTTGCTTAATCTTTTCTTCTCCAGGCTAAACAAACCCTGCTTCCTCAGTTGCAGGCAAAACAGACTTGAGTTGGAGAAGATTAACCTAATTTATCATCAATAAAAATAAATATTTAATTACTGGTAATCAGGTAGTGGGAAACAGAGACAAACTTTGAAACAGCATTCTGTCCCACCTTCCTCAGGCTCAGCTTTGCTTCAGGGCTCCTCTCCTTCTCTAAGTGGAGCAGGGTAAGCCCAGGATGGCTCCTCTCTGCTGCTCCCTTCCTCCTCACTCTTCTCCCTGCTCTGGCACGCAGCCTCCCTCTTTGGGCTTCAGGGATATTGGCACTGTGCACTTCCTCCTGCAGTGACATTCACCCTCCCTCTGTTGTATCCACTTCTGACTGGTATTTTCTTCCCTTTCTTTAATATGCTTTGGCCCACGTGCTGCAGTGGGGCTGTTGGAGCCATCTGGAATCAGATGTGTGTGGCATGGGGCTTCCCCCTCACAGAGCAGACCTGAAGCCCCCCACTGCCACAACCTGACCATGGATACTCAAAACACCACTTCAATTAGATGATTCCTAACTCTGTCATCACCAGCTATGAGTCCTTTCCCCCCTAAAGCCCCCAGAGACACAGGAGGCCTCTGCACAATCTGGACAGGAAAGATTCTCCTGCATACCTCAGGCTTTGCTATTTCCTTCACCTGCCCAATTTGGACTGTTACCTACACAAGCTGCCTATACCACTTTACCTTAATTCCTCAACATTTACAACAAAAAAGAGTTAAGAAGGCCCAACCATGTTTGACCATGCAAGCACCACTGAGGTAGGTGTTCCTGGAAGCAAAATAGGGCCTGAAATCCACACCACCAACTCTGAAATCTAAAGAAATACCTTGAAGAGGTTAAAATCCTTTAGTGGCATTGACCTCAGATGAAAACAGATGGTGATATTTAATACTGGCATAATCAGTGCAATTAGTATATATTAGCAGCACTTCTCAGTGTAGAAGACATCTGGACAACTCCTGCCTAAATGATGGCTTTGGTAACTTGCCAGGAGGCAGATCGGCTGCCTTTGGTTTCTATACACTGGAAAAAAAAAAAAAAAAAAAAAAAACTGGTGAATCAGCTTCCATTACAAGTAGGCTTCAGGAAGAATCATATCTTCAGTGGTGCTTAGCTGCCAGCACTTAAAATATTAATTTAGAAGTTACTTTCCTCAGAGTCTTACAGTCCAATAACTTAGAACACATGGCAGGAGACATGACAAGGGTTGCATCCCATCCTCTGATGCCTTTGCTTAAGAGGATATTCAGAAACTGGAGAGGAGTGTTATAAACACACAACCTAGAAATATTTTTTTTTCCTGTGGAAAGCATAGAAACTTCAGTTCATTTTGTTTACAAGGAAATAAAAAAGGGATAATTTAATCATTGTGGTTACATCCTCACATGGGAAGAAAATGCAGTTAGTGAAGGGCTTTTTAACCAAGTTGGAAAAAGGAAAAACGAAAGGATGCAAAATTAAAGTCAGCTACTTATAAGTTATAAACAGAAAGTTTCTAATTGCAAGGGTGACTTAGCAACCATCAGACATAGGTAAAGACACATAAGTTAATCAGAAAATCTGGTAGTCCCTCTTGACCTTAAAAATCTTTGTATCTGTGTAGACAAGTGTCAAATGAAGCCTCTCTATTCCCTCCAAGATGCAGGCATATGTATCGAGGAAGGCCTCTGATACTATATTAAGAGACAATACAAGCTTTTATTGCCAAAGCTCTGCACTGCAACTTGCTATCTCATTAACTACTGCCCATAACTACCTTAACACAGTGCTTGTCTCAAATGACACACATTTTTTAACAAAGGAAGTAAAACATGAGGTTGTTTGTACAGAGTAACTTAAAACTCCAGAGAACAGAACTACTGGTTAAGCACATAAAAAGCTTTCTGCTAAGGAGGACCATACGAAGTACTTCATAATCAAAGACAGAATTAATCCAAATTAAGTAAAAAGTGATCATATTAGGGGTCCACTGAATAAAAGGTAAAACAGGAATTCAGCTTCTGCACAATGGGATCAGCCAAATGGAAATCAACTGCTTATTTTTGTCCTTGTTAGCATTTGCTAACAAGTACTGGAGCTTTAATAAGTTTGTTCACTTGGTTTTCTGCATTGAAGAGTACAACTTTTCTTTAAGATAGAGACATTAAAGGAGTTGTGCCTTTTACCGAATAATGAAGCATTCTGGATCAGCATCCATTTTATTAATGGTCTTTGAGAAATCACAGAATAGTTTGGGGGTGGAAGGGGCCCTTAAATGTCACCAAGTCCAACTCCCTGCAATGAACAGGGACACCTACAGCTTGATCAGGGTGCTCAGAGCCCTGTCCAGCCTGACCTCAAGTGTAACCAAGGATGGGGCATCCACCACATCTCTGGGCAACCTGTGCCAGTGCCTCACCACCCTTATTGTAAATAACTTCTTCCTTATGTCCAATTGAAGTCTCCCATTTTAGTTTGAAACCATTTATCCTTGTCCTATCACAACAGACCCTGCTAAAGAGTCTGTCCCCTTCTTATAGCCCCACTTTTTATATTGGAAGGTCACACTCAGGTCTCTTTGGAGCCTTCTCTTCTCCAGGCTGAACAGCCCCAGCTCTCCCACCCTGTCCTTGTAGGAGAGCTGTTCCATCCCTTGGATCATTTCTGTGGTCCTCTGCTTGTGCTCCAACAGGTCCATGTCTCTCCTGCACTGAGGACTCCACATCTGGATGCAGTACTCCAGATGAGGTCTCACAGTATGGAGGGGCAGGATCACCTCCCTCAACCCACACTTCTTTTGATGCTGCCAGGATACAGCTGGCTTTCTGGACTGCAAAGGCACATCGCTGGCTTACATCTAGCTTCCAATCTACCAGTACTTCCAGGCTCTTTTTGTCAGGGCTGTGCTTCATCCTTACATTCCCAAATTATACTGACAGTGGGACTGCCATGACCCAGGTGTACGGACTTGCACTTGGTGTAGTTGAACCTCATGAGGTTTACGTGGGCCTACCATCAATCATAGAATCTCAAGGTTGGAAAGTACCTATAAGATCATCTAGTCCAACCGTCCTCCCATTACCATTGCTACCACAAGCCACTAAACCATATCTCGTAGCTCCTCATCCAGATGCCTCTTGAACACTGCCAGGGACAGCGACTCCACCACCTCCCTGGGCAGCCATTCCAGCGTCTGCCCACTCTCTGAGAGAAAAAGCTTTCCCTTATGTCTAATCTAAACCTCCTCTGGTACGACTTGTGGCCATTTCCTTGGGTCCTGTTGCCTGGGAGAAGAGGCCAAACCCCTCCTCAACACAACCTCCCTTCAGGAAGTTGCAGAGAGTGATGAGTCTCCCCTGAGCCTCCTCTTCTCCAGATTGAATCATCACCATCAACCTAGGTAGCGCAGCGTAGATAGGGATATATTTTACAAGTGTAAAATTGTAGAAGTGTAACCTCTGAACTGTCTCAGAGAACCATATTGAATAGCAGAACCTATTGGTACATCCCACAAAGCCCTACTCAGCAGTTTATGAAAAACTGAGAGCACTGGCGGTAGCTGTACTGTAATTTTCATGACAGGTTAATGTTCATTCAGTAAGAAGTGAAACCATTTACAGAAAATACAGTTTTAAGACACACAATCTTGCAAAACGCAACAGAGCTTTCCATCCTGATTACTTGCTGCAAAAATAAAGCCATCAGAGTCTCTTTACTCTTTACCAGGCTTGTCTTTTCCACCAGGTGATACAGTATACAGGATTATCAGCTAAAAAAGATTAAGAGCCAAATTCATGTGTTAGATTTGGTTCAAGGAGGTGCTTTTAAGAATGGGCATGCTCTGTTCAGCACGAGTACATCAGTTCTGCACGAGGGAATTATTTCTTTGCTGGTTCTGGGCCAGGAGCCCTGCACAGCATTATCCTCCTAGCAAAAGAGCCTCTGCAGAGCCACATCTTGTATCACATCATTTGAAAGTTGTGAACAGTCACTGGCTGAAGATAAAAACACAGAGGAAGGAGTACAGCTAGCAGATGCACAGCCATACGTGCTAAGCGGAATTTGTTCGTGGGTTCTCTCGAGTTCTTGCTGAAGATACACACGCAAATGAACTCTTT
>PPHD01030074.1:0-10433 GCA_002909625.1 Bambusicola thoracicus
TTGGCCTGGCCTTCATTCTTCAGGCCATCACACCAGGAAAAAAAATCAACAACAAAAAAAAGACACATTTGCAAGAGATTTTGCTTGGCTTTGCTTTGTTGCTTGTTTCTTTTTTCCCCAGTAGATTCCCTTTTATAATTCCTAATGTGTCAGAGCTCTTGAACTAACTGGGAAGAGTTTGCTGCTGTAATAGCCAATGCAGGAATCATAGTTTTCTGTCTGCTGTTGGACTGCTCATGGATATCTACCATAGACAACCTGTTGACTAATTGTGTTGTTTGTACCTGGAGGCCGCTCGAAGGTAGCGCAGCAGTGCCAAAGAGGCTTTGATAAAAAATAGGTTTCTCACATAGGGCTTGTACAGATAAGAGTCCTAATTCACCATGGAGACCTTTTCCTATGCTACTGCAACCAGAGAGAAATGGGAGAATACAGTGGGGAATATGGCTCGCTATCCTGAATCTTTTAAAAGCCTCCTCATTGCCACTACTAAAGTTTCTCTACTGAATTATTTTTCCTTCCAGAAATGTTGAGCTCTGCTAACACTTCTGAAGGATCAAATACAAAGTGTTTTGTCCAGTGTCAATAACTTAGATCATTTCTGGAGATGAACTTACAGCACATTAGAAATGGTGTATGATGATTCTTGTGGAGCTGGATATAATTAGATAGAGATGTTGCAGCTGGTTGGAAATAAACCTCTGAGGGCTTAGGTGCCTTAGCACTCATGGAAGAGACAATGCCATCTTATTGCCTTTAATGATGGATTTCTTATTTCGAATGGGATGACTTCAGTTAAGTGTTGACAGAGAGCTATCAAAGCTTAGCTCACCCAAAGCTTTGGATGTTTTGTAAGGACTTCAAAAGAAATTGGGAAATGACGTATGTACAGAAAACTTTTTGTGTTATGGGATTTCATTTTGGCCCAGAAGCCACAAATCTCAGTGCACTTATTACTGAAGTCCTTGTGGGCATGATAAATAATGGATTTAAGGGGACTGTTCTTCAAGCAAAGGAGGATGGAATAACAAAGAGGTCAGCAGCAGGATTGCACAAATACATGAGCAGTGACACCTTTTAGTGTTGTATTGATTAGTACTGGTGAAAGGCAGAGATTTGTGTGGAGTCAGGAACTTCATTACGGAGGGCATAAAAGCCTCCCTGGCTTTAGCCCTGGGTGATAGGAGGAAAACAAGTGGTTGGGTCTGAGGAATGACTGTTACTTGGGGAAACGTGGAGCTTGGCACTGTGCTCAGAATAGTGTATTTTGTTACAGTGTATGGTAAAAGGGGGTAAAAAGGATGATTAAAAGGGTTTAAAGAGTGACTATTGAGTGACTTAAAAGACTAGAAAGAGGCTGTTGAAGCCAAAGCTATTGCAGTTCTTTGCCTTGTATTCCAGGAATATTGTCTGCTCCTGACCCTGCAATCTTGTTTATGCAGGCAGATTTCCCCAGAACGCCAGTTGTACTATTTGAGTAAGTCTGGAGGATTTAGTCTGAACAGCTCTCGTTTTCAGTTGGTGTCAATGGAAAAGTGTGTTTTTGATCAGTCATGGGATGGTACTTAGAGAATATGCAGGGAGAATTTGTCTTCTATAAAAAAAATTTTCTAAACAGATACCAAATGCAAGGGAAATGAAAATATTTTATAAAACCATCCGTTGTTTCTGATAAATGTAAGATGCATCTGTTTCAAAACCAGAGATGAATCGTTGATCATGAGCATTTTAACAGAAAAAAATGTACCTTTGTTATAAACACAAGATCAGTACCAGATGTTTTTCTAGTGACATGTTCTACATGTTGCATGTACTGTTTCCTTTATGGAAAGGTTTGTGTTGAGAAATTTACAGTAAGATTTGCGTAATTATTTTGTGTGATTTGGGATCAGGAGGCTGTGGATGGCTATGGAAACAGATCTTAGCTGCTCATGCAAGGTATCTTGAGAAAATGTGGCTGTTGGAGAACTAAAGGCCTGCAACGTTTTTCCAGCATTCAGTTTCTGTTTCTCACAGCTGTGTTGGTGGTGTGCTTTTGTAGAAGGAAGAATGATAGACAAGGTATCTTGTTTCAAACAGGAAAGATAAATGGATACAGTGGATGAGGGGAGAATTATGCAAAGTTGCTAATGGTTGAGCATGATACATGTGTGCAGTAGACTGTTCACATCTTTGCATTCCAGCTTTTGCTTTTCTTGCCTAAATATCTGGCCTGAGCCACTGCTGGATACTTATGTTCTGTCTCTTAACCACACCAGTCACACACAGGTCCCTGCCTGGCTGCTCCAGTGCATGGCAGTGGTTTCAGCAACTCCGGCTCACTTTGTCTTGCTGGGTCAATGTCATGGGTAAAACCAAGTTAAAGGCTTGGCTCTTTCCATCGTAGAAGTTGCTTAGAGAGTGACTTTAGCCTTTCTTAGTGAGAATGCTACATCTGGAGGTGTGCTTGTAGCTGCCTGGCTTGGTATTCAGCTGCTTTAGACATAGTTCTCATTGCAGTACCTGGATCTATATGTACTGGTGTAGCTGCACCAGCAAAAGAACATTGCTTACTGCATGTTTTCTGATGTTTAATGAAGATCATTTAACTTACAGCATGCTGCAGATATTTTTTTGTGTTGCAACAAAGAAGTAAACTGCGGACAGCCCTGCCCCTGTGGAGATGAGTGGAAATATTTCCATTAGCTGCTATGAGAAGTGGAATTTTTTTCCTTGTGAGAAGCTGAGGCAGCTATTGAAAATAAGATTGACCTCCAGATCAGAGTGTAACTTAGATGTTCCATGCGACTTTATCACCATCTGCTTTGAGTTCTGTTCACGCTGCAGAAGGTCACAGACTGAGACAGAGTAGATCTTGGAGGTGCCCTGCTGTGCTCTGAAGGAAAACGTGAGGCATGGGAGCTGCAAGGTGGCTGTGCTGCCTACGGGATGTGGATGTAACCATGGGAGTTACTTATCCAGAGATCATGAGGTATACTCTTGGAGCCGTACTGATTCTTACAGTCATCCCACTTGGATATGTATCTTCTTTCTCGTGGTTATTTTCAAACCAAATGTTTCCCAGTTCTGATTAGATGAGCGGTGAGATGTGCAATAAATGTATATTGAAATTAGGTAGAAATTCTCTTACCGGTTTAAGAATTGCCACTGCAATAAGCAGTAATCACAGTTTGTTTACTGGTCCTAAATATTAAAGTAAAATATTCGGTCTGTTAAAATTGGTGTATTTAATAATAATAACAAGCAATCACATACTTTTGGCTTGATGCTTTTAGACCACGTTAAAAATGACAGACTTGCAAAGCTTTAACTTAGGAAAAGGCTGTATGATGCTTACAGCTCTGATCGGGGAAATGCGGACTCCTCTTGGATTATTCATTGTCTGATAGAAACTGTAGATACAGGATGCTCTGATTTGATTCCTCTGCAATATGCTGACATGTTTGGGTGCTGAAAAAAGTACCGTAGAACTCTTCTAAATGGAACGCATGTAAGTGCAGACATGTCAGCAGTCTGAGCACCATCTTCATCCAATTCTTGTTTGTTTCAGGAGAAAGTGACTGGTATTCTCATTGCTATTCTGTTAATGAGAATGTGTTTGTTAGGAACTGCTGCTCATTCATAGCAAAAGCTCTGCTGCAGGTACATCTGCAATTCAGTGTCCACTGGTATAGCAGTGGCAGAAGTCTGCGCTTCCCTTAGCCTCATGGTCTGGAGGTTCTGATGTTCTTCTGCCCAGGAGTTGTTCAGTGCTGAAGTATGGAGACTGAATGCTCTCATACTGTATAGATGAAGACCTCAGATCATTTTGATGGTGTAAAAAGATGGTCAGGTAAATGAGCAGCAGGAAACATTTTCCTTTGTGGTCTCCTTTCTATACACATCACAGCCTTAATTCCTTAATTTCAGCTTTTCTGGGGTGGTTTTGTTTTTGTTTTAAGAATTTATATTGCAGTTTCCAGGTGTAATATTAGGGGTGGAAAGGCAAGCAAAATAAAACTGTGCTGGTCTAAAGCTGATTGTCTTTCAGGCATCTGTAATCTTTTCTGGGATGGAACAGGTGCAAAAAGTTCCTGCTGTACCAACCCTTTCCTTTTTGATTCCCTTCCTGCCATTTTCCTGAGCAGGTTTTACATAAATAGAACATGAATAGAGTTGCCTGCTCTAATCCAGATGGGAGGATACAGAGCTGGTATAATTTTAATGTGTAAGATGCATTAGCTTCCATTTAAATTATGTAAATATGCATGTTCTTCACTGAACAACTGAAGGCAAACTGGGAGGCGTCAATGGTGATTATATGCGGGAGGTGTAAAGCCTTTGAATTAATACACGTGCAGGCTTTTCACTGGTGAGCAGCTTAATACTACAGATGAATCACTGACCTGGTCTCACAAACGATTACAGACGTGCTTGGTTTTACATACTTTTGTAGTGCCGTTGTAGGCAGCAGGTTAATTGAAAATTGGAGCAAGTGCCCAATCAGCAGATCAGAGTGGAATTAAATTTCATGCTTGCGAATGACTTCCATGTTACTCTATATGTTTGAATTCAGCTACTTTAAGGTCTTTTTTGTGTAGTTGCTCCAATTATTACCTGTGGGTCCAAACGTCTGCAGTGATATCATTAGAGAGCAGGCGGAGGAAAGCATCCTTGCGAATGACTCATTGTTTTTTCTGAGGTATATTCAAAGGCCTTGAGCCTCTCCATTAATTTTTCTTCTGCTGCTGACAGTCCAAACTGAGGCAAATGGATGGGGCTGACAAAGGCACACATAACCATTTACTAATAATGCCTTGCAGAGGTTGGAACTTTATAGACAGCAATCAAAATTGTTTTGAAAGACTCGAATCTGTGCTTTGCTGTAACAAGCTTGAATTATTATGAAGTAAAATATGATGCATGAGCTGTAAAGGGATTCAAGTTCCATTTTTGAATAGCAAGTCTATTTGCTGTGAGGGCTTGGAGAAGGCTGTCTGCAGGTGCGTGTATTCATGTTCCACATTAGAGAAATGAAATGTTCTCCTTTATTTTTAGCTTGTTTGTTTTTGAGTTTTCAGAAAAATACTGATGTCCAAAGAGGACTAATTTTAGGGAATAAAAGCACAGTTTGGTCCGTACGTCTGCACTAGTAACTTTTTTATTCCCCTTGGCTAGCTGAACCAGCAGTAATGAACACAGCGTGTTCCCATGGACCAAAACTGCTAGCAACCAAGTCACTAGCCTAATAGAAAAGGAATGCGTGTTTGCTTTGAACAAGTTATCTCATGTTTGGGTAACTGACTTTCTTCATTAGCTGCATTGGAGTTGAGAACTACAGTGCTACCAGCTATGAAGATCAAGGCTTCTTTACTGGAGCATTAAAGGAATAATTTTAAAATAATACTTCTGAGCTGACCACCTTTCACCTATCGATGTACCAAATGCATCATATATACACACACATGCTCAGAACAAATGGTAATGCAGAGATGCTCATCTACAATAGGAACGTACTGCTGATTCCTGAGCATTCAGAAGCAGTCGAGGTCTTGCCCTACAAAGGCTGTACACGAATCATGACATTCTTTCAATAAAATGTTAGGAAAAATGTATTTTGAAGTCACTGTATGTGGAATTAGAAGCCACTCAGCAGCAGAGAATAGGAATTGGAAATCTTTTCCTATGCAGAGTTTCTTCAGAATGCAGCCCTTACAGCGTGTGGGCTCTGCACGCAGCTGAGAGTGAAAGACTTATTAAACAATTACAGCATGCCAGAGACCAATATAATTGCATTTGCTTTTTTAAGATTTACTTGTTTAATTAGAAATTACTTCCTGAACATATCTGGAAACTTTTATCTCTACTCGCTTCGTTATTAATAGTTTCTTAAAACAGTTGTAGCATACGATTAGCAAACATCAGAAAACATTATGCATATTTTATATGGCACATATAGTCACCCATTTATAATTTATAACGTGTTGCTAAAGCATTTATTAAACATTGATAGCTGGTTTCATGTTACTACTGCTGTGTATTATAAAGACAATAAAATCACTCAAATGTGCCCACAACCTTTCTATCAACATTCACTTATTGTTAATATTTTTGCAATCTGTGGCAGCGTAAAAATGACCATAATGTATCATAAATGATTTATGAAGTCATCTCCTCGTACTCATTTGTCACTTAGGCTGTGCACCACAAACTGCTTTTGAATTTGTTGTTGCAAAAGTGTAAGAATCTGCAAGGCAGTGTCTTGACCTGTAAGTTCTGGAGAAAATCACCTATAGTTCAAGGAAATAGTGGGGATTTCAGACAAGCTGTTGGTAACCAAGTCACTACTGACATCTGACGGCCCAGGCTTACCTCTTTTAGAACACGGGATTCTTTAGCAGACTGGCCTACAGCTTCTCTTGCCCTTGCCCTGAAGGGTTCTCTGCGCTGTTCAAAACCTTCCTGTTTGGCAAGCGCAGCTTTCTTCAGCCCTTTTTTCTGCATGTCATTGCTCTTTCATTTCCCACTTCAGCTCTTTTCACCTAATTCCACCATGGAGAACAGCAGTCTGAGGCAGTGGCCAAAGCTGAAGTTCCCTGGGCTGCACAAAGCAGGCAGTGGCCCTGCAGCTGGGTGAGCAGAGTGCTCATGTGAGAACAAGGGCAGTAATAACCAACCGCTGTTCTGTTCCTCTTGCTGCTTACACTAAAAAATCTCTTTTATGTAAAATGTTCAAGCAGTTCTTGATACAGGAACTAGTGTTTTAGTAGTGTTTAAGGGACCCAGTCTTTGCTGCTGCATGGACACAGCAGCCTCCATCACGTTGTTAATATGGATCAGAATCACAAGCACTTCTCTGGTCTGGCACATGCAAGATTAATGATCCTCCTTGTTTCTCTTGTTCCTTCAAAACTCTTCTTTAGGTAGTGCAGTCTAGATTGATTTGTGGCCTTTGCCCACATCTCTGCATCTTGATTCTAATGGACAGCTTGTGAGCTCTGCTTTAATGTGCCTTTGCAAGCTTAAGCTGTTCTGCTGCACTTCTGACTTTGTGTCTTGAGTGAAGAATGCTTCTCTAGCCTGTGTAGGGTATTGGTAAATGTTGAAGAATGTTTGAGTTGCAACAGTACTTTCCATGTTTCTTTGACATTTGGCTGTTTCATCACTGCTGGATCACCCACTGTGATACCCCTGCAGTTCTGAATGGGTATTTTGTGAATGTGGTCCCTGGGCCAATAGATCTGAAGACACATGTGGTACAGCGTCACTGGAATGGTGTCTGTTGCTGCATTGACTACCTTGTGAATATAGCCCTATGATTTTGTACTATTTAATCTCTCCTATTCTATGTGGTCTTAGACAGTGAAGCTTAACTGGATTAAGTAGGAATTTGCAGCCATTACAGGTATGTTAATCCAGCTGCAATTGAACGAAAATAATATGCATTCAGGGATGTCATTGTGCATATGTCTGAAGTGTTCCATGGGCTATTTTTGGTACTACAGTGACAAGCAGAATTAGTAAAGAACCTGAGCAGTATTTGGAATTCAAAGAGAGTACCTTTGGTGCTGTGGCTTTTTCCTAGCTAAATCCACTGTTCATGTACAACTTGCAAATTTGAAGTCTTTTTTTATTTAATAAAAGAGAAGAATTTGTAATCCAGTTAAGGACGTGGTAAATCCAGACAAGTATCAGATGGATTTTGCAAGTATGAGTTCTTAAGTTTTATATGTAAACAATCTATTAAAGATGGTGAATCCTTGAATACGTAGTGCCTGCGTTGTCAACACAGTGGTATAAATGAACCTATACATTTTTCTTCTGATCATTATTATACTGGAGAGAGCTCTGAGGACTGTAACAGTCATGTTTGTTTCATTCCAGAAGCATTAATAGGCTTTTTCTCTGGTGCCTGATGGATGGGAATCAAAAGGAATGGCTGTCTGCACAGCTGCATTGTGCACTGCTATCAGACCTCATTTCTTCCTTGTTTCTCTCTGTTAGTAGATTGCAAATGAAAGTAATGTTGTTACTGCTCTGGCCTTAAGCATAGAAATCAGTAGATGTGACTTGAGTTTGCTCACATAAATTATACATAAATTATACACCTGTATTAAGGAGATCTGAGTTTCAGAAGTTTTAAAGAGGGGTTATAAAGGCTTGAAATTCAGTTTCTACCAAGTTCCTTTGCAGAATCTCAAGGCTGAGGCAAGCAATGAAAAAATCCATAAAAACAGAACTTCAGAACCAGAGCCTGGTGTGATGCAAACATCCTGAGGCACTGTTCATTCTGAACTAGTCTTGTTTAAAATACTGGGATTTCTCCCTGTGCATTCTGATATGTCGTTTGTGCCTTCTTGCACCTATTTGAGAGTTTTTGGTGCTTAGCTGTTCTGTGATGCAGTGATACTTTATAGTCAGGTTCCTCATTCAACTCTGAAACCAGTGTTTTATTGGAGCCTTATTTAATTATGTTTTTTGTTAAGTGGGTGCATTGAAAAAAATCAAAGTTTGCTGTAGAAGGAAAACTTTTCCCTTTGCATCTTTTTAAACAAAAGCAAGTTCAAGTATATATATTGGCAACACATAGGGGAGAATGGAGGAAGAGGGCACATGTGTGATTGCACTGGTTTGTTGGTAACGAGCTAGGACATCAGTCAAAAAGATTGGGTGCTGCTTTCATTGCTACTGCTGTTCTTGTTGCCATATTAGCAAGTGAGAAATGTAACTCAAGCCAAACAGAAGTTCAATGTCAGTGTCTCCAGCAAATCAAAGAACCCAAACTGAGAAAGGTGAATGTGTGTGTATGTGTGTATGTATGTATGTATATATGTGTGTGTGTGTGCTTATTTTTTTTCAGGTCTGGATAATAGTGTGCACATCACGAGACTCAAATCAGTAGCCCTTATGCCCAAGCTTTCTTTATAACTGTAACAGCACTTCACTCGGTCTAATAGGAACAGCTGTAATTAGAACAGCAGTAGCTCACTTAGAGAAAACCGTAGGCTCAAAGCTGGGCATCCATTTTGTAGGGTAAAAAAAAAAACAACACAGTTTTTCAAAAGATTGAGGGATGTGTCTGTCCATCTGTTGTAATGGAGAACATAGCAATGTCCAAGGGCTTCAATTAGACTTGCTAGCATGAGTAAACATGGTAGGGAACTGCATCACTATGTACATTTATCGTGTTTACTCCTGCCCTGCTACAGCTCTCTCAGCTATCGTTCTGTGAATGTTTGTCTGAAATAATACTGATTTGATTTTAAAAGGCAAAAAAAAAAGCAAAACAAAAAAACAAACAAACAAAAAAAACCCGAAACAAAACAAAACCCACAAAAAACGATTTCTTACGTGATGAACACTTGCTCTTCAGTATGTGAGTATGTGTGTGTCCATACTGTTGAGTGCATTTCTAACAAGGCTACACAGCCCTGAGGAAACTTGCAGCATTTCACACGCTAAAGCTGTAGGCTCATTTGCTTGTGCTGTGTTGTTCAGCCAAGTGCTTTGGCATCAGGTGGGCTGTAAGCATGTGCTTCAGGTGCTGGAGACTGCAGAATTATCGCTGTGTTTAAAACAAAGTGATTGGTAGAATTGGTGGCAAAATGCAAGGAGAGTCTAAATACTGCAGTGTAGGGCAGTGTCCCCGTACTGTCTCACCTTTATTTCTAATAAAAGTTGAGAGCTCTTGTTGGAAGCTTTGTCCTTCCATAAAATGTACCATTTGCAGAGATTTGATCACCACTCCTTTGCAGCAGAGTCTGAGGTTGCTGTTGGACTTTTTACAACAGCACTGACATTTGCTTTGTAGTATGAAGGTGGATCCAAATAGTTCTGTGCTTCCAGCAGTCTGGGCTGATCCTCTGTTCTTAATGGGAGTGTTTTAAACCACAATAAGTTCTGGACCAAACTCCGGTTGATTTCTTTCTAAAACTGTAAGGAACAGTTTAAATTTCTGAATAACACTACTGGAGAAGTCAATGTTATGATAGTCTTCTAAAATTGGATATTTTGCTTATTAAAATGCTAATGGTAAAATGGAAGCTTATGAGAGCTTATATTCCTCTGTGTCATTCTGTGTTATATTTATTCTGTTAATTAGTTGTTTTCTTATATAGTATATTCTCTTATTCTCTTTTGGTGTTTGCATTTCAGATTTGATTTTTGACAAGTATATAAGGTTATTATTATATATAAAGTATACATATATACTATTAGTAGGTAAATCTGTAATTACAGATCAGTTTATTTGATTATGCGCATTTTCTGTAATGACTACTCTGTAAATTAGAAGTGAAGAACCTGACTTTACATACATGAGTGGGGGTCTTATTTAAGTAGGATGGAAACTGTGGTGAAATGCCACATGAAACTGCTAATACAGCATGTTGTGTTGGAATAGGGAATTCTCTTTTAAGGTTAGGGAAAGTTCATCTAGCTCAGATTTCTGATCT